>JAVIWB010005027.1:0-67410 GCA_031893035.1 Dermolepida albohirtum
CTTCCACATTTTTCTTCCGATCACCACAAAATTTTCAGCGATGAAAGTACTCTTCACAAGGATTAAAATGAGCAGAAGCGCATCGCTGTAGAGCGAACCGTTTGGCCGTAGTGGCAGTTTGAATTTTCGCAAAAATTTTCGGTTTTCCGGTCATAACTCGAGAACGCGACGTCGTAGCAGGTTCCGGTTTGAAGCAGTCGATTCCGGACGTCAATACGCATCCGGCAGTGTCCGCGCCGTCGCCGAGAGGCCCTTGGTTCGCGAGATAGCATGCCGATTTGAACGAAAATCGAAAATTTTCGCGATTTTCGCAACTTGCAAAAGTGTTTTTTGCGAATATCTCGAGAACCGAAAGAGATACGATGCCAAATAGGTACATTTTCTGAATCAGCAGATCAGAATACATAAGATAGAACCATCGAATCGGCGAAAATCGCAACTTTATTTTTTTCGAGAACCTAGCTAGCGCATTCCCGATGCGTTTTTCGTAATCAGCGGGTTCGAATACATAAAATAGAGTTATCAAAACGTCGAAAATCCACACTTTGATTTTTCCGTTTTTTAAATTTCATCGCTTGAGGTTCAAAAATATCGCAAAAATCTTCAAACAGCAATAACTTCCACTTTGTTTTCCTTATTTCTTCATAAACTTTCGGCAAACAAATAGTTGTGTACCATTCGGAATTGACCGTTCTACATCCACGTGACTCGCTTTTCCGAAAAGCAGGCGATCATTTGTTTTGTAGTGCTTCGAGCGCGAACAACTTTTGTTAGTTTTGGCTCATCTTGGAATACCCACACAGTCGACTGTTGTTTACTATCGGGCTCATACGTATAGATCCAAGATTGATCATCTGTGACGACTTTATAAATGTTCTTTGAAGTACCGCCATTGTATTTTTTGCGCATTTCTTGGCACCAATCGACGCGAGTTCTTTTTGAGCGGTTGTCAAATTATGTGGTACCCAACGTGGACATAGCTTCTTAACGACTAAATGTCCATTCAGGATCTTATGCACACTGGTGTTACTAATAGCTAGAGATGCCTCGATCTCACGGTATGCCACATAACTGTCTTGCATTATCAATTCAGACACTGCATTAATGTTTTCTGACACAACATTTATTGGACGACCTTCACGAAATTCATCGTCCGAAGAACGCCGTCCAAGTTTGAATTCACTATACGATGTACTATAGTTTTCGATGGTGTTTCATCACCATATAAAGATTTCAGCTCGTCGATGCATTCTTGTTGAGATAATCCACGCCGAAAGTTGTAAAAAACAATTGCACGCAAATGTTCGCGAGTTAATTCCATTTTTTCGCTGACATAAAATTTTCAAGTTACTGTCCTCAATAGAAATAGCGACCGCATAATAAAACAGTCAAGGTAAATATATTATCAACAATGACAAACTTCACTATGCAATCATCAGATCGGAGGCAACACAAACAGTGTTGCCAGTTCCCGAAATACAACCATGCTCAGATGTATTAGACACCCCAGGTAAAAACCCTTATTCTCGGTATTATCCAAGTCTGACGGAAATTAACCGTAAAAATAGTTAATGGTATTTACAGAAATGCGTTTTTGAATACCCTAGTTAATCCCCTATTGAAAAGAATAGGTGGAAAGGGGAAATTGTGGATTTTAGAAATTTAGTGTCATTCTAGCAGTGTGTGAGCAACGTGCGTTTGTGAGTTTGTGGTAGAGATCAATTAGATTATCCTATTTTTTCACGTTGTGTCAGTTATTTGTTGAAGAAAAATGCCTAAAACACGCGAGTTGTCGGTAGGGGAACGCGTCCAAATAGTGCTACTGTATTCCCAGAAGTTATCAATAGCTGCAATTGCAAAAAAAAAATGTTCGCGATGTGCAGTCCGTACAACCATTAGTCGCTATCAGGAGAGTGGGTCGCTTGTTAACAAACCAAAAAGTGGCAGAAAACCCTGTACCTCGATTAGAGAAGACAGAATTTTACAAAAAATGGCTCTCACTGATAGGAAAAAAATCATCGAAACAGCTCGCCGGTGAGCTGAAACAGCGTTATCGTGTAACAGTTTCTGCGCAAACAGTGAGAAGGCGAGACGCCTTCTCACTGGAGACCAGCGTGCTGGTTTACGATGGTGTAAAGCGCGACGTAAACCGCTTTTAACTGATGCTCATAAAAAGAAGCGGTATTTATGGGCCAAACAACATGAAAATTGGATAATCGAGAAGTGGTCGAAGATTCTTTGGTCTGATGAATCGAATATCGAGGTATGTAAGTACATCTTCATGACTAATATTCTTATCGTTGTATGCAATTCAGTCTACATGTAACATTAAACAAAATTAATCCTGTCTAAGTGATAACTTTCTTCTTTTGCCTGGCAGCTTTGGGGACTACCTGGGACGTTATACGTTCGGCGTAGGCAAGGGGAAGCTTATGAACCACAATGTATCATTCCCACAGTAAAATTTGGAGGTGGTAGTATCATGGTGTGGGGTTGTATGTCTGCATACGATGTTGGAGAAGTGTACCTGTGCGATGGACTGATGAATAGCCAACGCTATTTAGCCATGTTGGAAGAAGTATTAGAACCGTCTGTGCTAAAACTATTCGACCAGGATATTCCACAATACATTTTTCAGCAAGATAATGCGCCCTGCCACAAGGTATTGGAACGGAACATAAATGCCTGTCAAAAGCAGAATTATTAACAGAGTGTTACAATTTAGTAGCAAGTATGCCTCGACGAGTGCGAGCTGTCATTAAGGCCAAGGACGGAGCGACAAAATATTGATAAATTGTACTATATTACTAAATAACACTTTGTACATAATTTTCACAACAGTTTTATTTTCCTCACCTCTCTTTTGACTAAACTGTATAAACTATATATGTATGTATGTACATAAATTCGTAAGGTGTCTAATACATTTGAGCATGGTGGTATAAACGGCTATCCTCGTATCTTTAGGAAAATGAACATCTGAAAGTGTGTAAAATAATAGAAAGAAAACAAAGAGAATTATGAAAGACCTGCGTAAAGTTTGGGTAATATTCCTGCTTTTATTGAAACTTGCCCCCATGAAAAAAGAAAACAACTTATTTATTTCAAATAGAATATATTATAACAATATTATAATCCAGGAAATGGATTTATGAACATTTTCTGCAATCCTCACATATAATAGAATAAAAAATAACAATCATATTTGGTATATTGTACAATAAAATTAATCTTGTCTAAATTAATTACCCTTACACTATTTACACATATTCTTGTATCTTTTATGTATATTTATAAACAATAGATAATATAAAAATGAATGATACTAGGCAACGTAAGTGTTTAGATACGTTTTTTTCCGGTGAACATATTTTTAATTCGAGCAGATATTCTGTGATCACCACTGGGTGGCGCTGGTTGAACCGATGCGGGTCTGTTATTCGGCGATCTATAGTCGGATCTAAACGAGCCGTCTCTGTAGCCACCGCCTAAAAAAATATTGTAAAAATAAAAATATATCACAGCTGAAATAGAAATTTGCATTTCTCCCATTTTATATGTTGATCGTTATGAATACGAACAAAATGTAAAAACAACGGCCTTTAATTAAGGATAAAATTTGCGTGTAATATTGGTTGCATATCTAGTTATCGGTTGGCGGCACGTACAGTCTCTTCGGTTAAACAATGGTAAAATACGTCATCAAATCATGCGCGAAATGTGACGTCGCGAAACCAAATACTATAGGAAATGGCGTACTGTTATAAATGAAATAAACGAAATACATAACCTCGCGCGAAAAAAGCATAAACAATATGGCGGAATAGCTTTGGAAATATTGGTGAATCAGAGCGCGCCTGTTCGTGGTCTAGTCATAGAGTGACTTAATACAATAATTAATTAATCGAAAAGAATATTTTCATGAACAGAAAGCTATTAGGAGTCATAAACATTATATTTTTAATGATAAAGAAAAAGTCTTTGAGCTGTAAAGGTGATTAAAAGATACCTACATATATACATTATAAGGCAAAAAACTTGTTTTCAACATCTGTTTATTTAAACCACAGAAGGTTTCTGATTAGCAATAAAAACCTTAATATCATCTGCATTTAAATACAAAAAATAATTTCAACATATTCTGTAGGACTTCTTATCATTCGACTTTCGTCGAAGTATCCACCTCTGCGCTTAATGATTTCTTTACAAATATTAGGCAACCGCGATACAAGTTTCTGGAGCGTATCCATTGGTAAATTATTCCACACCCTTGTAAGTTGCTCCCAAAGCTGTTTCTGCGATTGTGGACAGCTTTCTCTCACGTTTCTATCTAATTCATCCCACAGTAATTCGATAGGGTGATTGTGGTGGCCAAATCATATTTATCAGCACCCCTTCCTCCTCTTTTTGATTCACATAGTTTTTACAAAGTTGGGAAGTGTGTTTGGGTTCATTATCTTGTTGTAGGTAAAAACCTTCACCAATTAACCTTAATCGAGACGGAATTGCATGTTCCTCCAAAATCTTCAGGTACCCCTCTTTTTTTAAAATGCCTTCAATGCGGTACAAATCTCCGACACTATCAAAGGAAAAGGATCCCCAAACAAGCACAGAACCTCCCCCGTGTTTAACAATTGGCACTACACATTCGGATAACATCTTTCATCCACTTGTCTTCGAACAAAAACTCGTCGATTACTACCAAACACTTGAAACTTTGACTCATCTGTCCATAACACCTGCTTCCACATTTCCATGTCCCAGTGTTGATGGTCCTGGGCCCATTGTAACCGTTTTTTAAGATTTCGTGGATTCAATAATGGTTTTCGAGCTGCAATACGCCCATGTAGTCCCGCCTTTGTCAAACGTCATTTTACAGTAGTCAGTGACACCGGCTTTCGACGGCTTTCATTCAGCTCTGCTCGATGCTGAGGAGCTGTGAAGCGCCTATTTCGTTTTGATAGTATTTTTAGGCGCAAATCCTCTTGTCTGGTAGTTACCCTTGGCCTTCCGCAATGTTTTATTGGTTGCAACGATCCACTTTGTGAATATCGTTTCACTGTTCCTTGCACCGCGTGATAAAATAAATTTAACTTTTGGGCTATTTGCCGCAGTGAAAATTTTTCACCATGTAGCGTTATTATAGAACTACGAGTTTCTGCGCTAAGTTCCTTTCTTTTCGGCATTTTTATAAGTTACTTTTACGTCTATTCTCAAATACTCGTATTGCAACTTACTCGGACAAATGCTGCACGAAAACTAATTTTTAAATTGCTAAATAGTTTACTATGAATTTCTAATACTATTATAATAATATTGCGTTGTAAACCCTATTAAATTTATTGGCGTATATAAAATATTTCTATTAAATAGACGCCATAAAACTATTAAAAGGATTTACAATATTTTTCAGAAACAAATATATTTATCTAATTTATAATAATAATCCGAATAATCCTTCTTAGAATTACATTACAACTGTTATTTCAATTATTCTCACCAAAACAGGTAAAAGTCTAAGGGATATGTCTAAAATACAAGTGTTTTGTTATTTATGATAAGTGATCCCTCACTTATGGCCTGTAATGTATGTTCAAAACCCATCCGTTTACTTTAATTACAAATTTGGGGAATCACCTAATTAAATGTGTGAAAATACTTATTTTTTTTTGTTTATTCCGGCTTTCGGCAAATAACAATTTTTTTTGCAAATATATCATTTCTTCACACTTGCAAACCTGTTCGTATTATAACGATCACATATGTAACGCAGATAGAAAATAAAACAAAAGATGGCGAAGAAATCATGCAAGGCGTCAAGGCAAAGATTTTATAATGTATGTACAAAGCGTTCCACATGTAGCGGAAGATATTATTGCGTTTGAACGTTTGTAGATGTGTTAGAAAGTTAAGCAAAGTCTTCGGCGTGACCTAAACACTGACATATACACTAACCATACACGTCTCCACTGCCATCAATAGAACTGTGTCTGCGAACTCCGTTATTCGGCGGCTGACTCATTGGCAAAGGGGGCGGGGTCTCTCCTACATTAGTTTGGACAAATATTCAAATTAACACCGCCTTTAATATTGAAAGTATTTAAAGGAAATAATATCGTTTTATAAATTAAATTTCCCTCTAATATTGCGAGTGTTCCTCTTTTTAATCAACAGGTGGCGTGATACATTTATTATAGATTTGACGACGCATCATTCAATAATGCTAGTAAGAATACGTCATGTAAAAAATGCCGAATGTTAGATTAACGATATTAATTTATTAAATTTGTCATTCGAGTTAAAGTCCATCGCATTCCTGTTAAGAAATTTGCACGAAAAATCGTTCTTTACGTACCTGTCAGCGTGTGTCTTTGCAATGCGGATTGCATGTTTCCGTTTTGGATTTGTTGGGGATCGTGTCTGAGTACAATATTGTCCGGGACATCGGGACTGGACGTTCTGCTCGATTGTGAACTTACTTCCTCAGCTTGATCCTTTAACATACAATGTTTTTGTTTAATATGATTGTATTAATGTAAAACGGATAACGTATACAGTGGTGTACAAAACAATAGGCACGGAGTTAATACAATACTATGAAAATTAGAAAACGTATCTTGTAAGGTCGAATATTGAAAATTGTCAATATTCAGGGTAAACACGGTGAATGCGGCATACCAATCAGCTCGACAAATCAATATGTACGAGGGTAGTCAGGTAGCCGTTTATATTTCGGGAACTGGCAACACTGTTAGTGTTGCCTCCGATCATTGCATCGTGAAATTTGTAATTTTTGACAATACAGTAGAACCTCGCTTAACGAGCATAATTCGTTCCAGAATCTTACTCGTAATGCGAAACACTCGTTAAGCGAAACAATTTTTCCCATATAAATTAATGTAAAATCAAATATGTAATGCGTTCCAAGCTAAAAAATACTCAAAGCTTTATAAACATATAACTTTATTAAATATATTTATATATGTATATAGGTGTGTGCACATTTTTAATGATCGTGAAATGTCTTCTATTGCCGAACAAACTAACCTGAAATGTGAATTTAATTTACAGTAAACTAAAAAATTTAAATAATTGGGTTAGCACATACCTAATTCAGTTTTACTAAGAAGCTGTCTAAGGTCATTTGCTTCTGTCGCTGTTTTAAAATTTGTCGAAAATACATATACATATTTATTTCTCTTTTTTAATAACATCGCTTTTAAGGCAACGCTTGTGTCTATATGCAATAATATTTGCAAATTCATTATGTCAAATTGTACATACTTATTATACAACCGAAAAATTTTGGCCGTGTACGACCGAAAATTAATTCGGCCGAAAACGGTGCTGCTATGACCAGTTTTACTCGTTATGCGAAACGCCGCTCGTTAAGCGAGTCATTTTTTGATGATTTAATTTTGCTCGTTATGCGAATTGCTCGTTATGCGAGGTGCTCGTTAAGCGAGGTTCCACTGTATATTTACCTTGACAGCTTTATTATCCGGTCTCTTTTTCTATTGTTGACAGTAACTTGAAAATTTTGTCAGCGAAAAAATTGAATTAACTCGCGAACATTTTCGTGCAATTATGTTTCACAACTTTCGGCGTGAATTATCTCAACAAGAACGCATCGACGAGCTGAATTTTTTATATGGTGATGAAGCACCATCGAAAACTACAGTATATCGTTGGTATAGTGAATTCAAACTTGGACGGCGTTCTTTGGACGATGAATTTCGTGAAGGTCGTCCCACAAATGTTGTTGTGTCGGAAAACATTAATGCAGTATCTGAATCGATAATGCAAGACCGTCATGTGACATACCGTAAGATTGAGGTATCTCTAGGTATTAGTAACACCAGCGTGCATAAAATCCTGCATGAACATTTTGCCATTAAAAAGCTATGTTCACGTTGTGTACCACATAATTTAACAACCGTTCAAAAAAGGACTCGCGTCGATTGGCGCCAAGAAATGCACAAAAAATACAATGGCGGTGCTTTTATAAAGTCGTCACAGGTAATGAATCTTGGATCTAAATGTATGAGCCCGATAGTAAACAATAGTCGAACTTGTTCGCGCTCGAAGCACGTCAAAACGTGTTTTTTCGGAAAAACTGGTCACGTTCCAACCGTGCCTTTAGAAAGCTATAGAACGGTCAATTCCGAATGGTACACAACTGGTTGTTTGCCAAAAGTTTTTGAAGAAATAAGGAGGTCAAATCGAAAACAACAGATCATTCTCCACTATAACAATGCAAGCTCTCACAGGTCGGTTAAAACAATTGAATATTTGACCGGGCAAAACATTGAATTGATGAGCCATCCGCCGTACAGCCCTGATTTAGCACCCTGTGACTTCTTTTTGGTCCCATACGTGAAGAATAAACTTCGTGGTCAACGGTTTTCTACGCCGGAAGGGACAGTTGAGGCATTCAAAACTCATATTTTGGAGATACCGCCTTCATAGTGTCAGCAATGCTTTTCGGATTGGTTTAAACGTATGCAAAAGTGCATTGATTTTCAAGGAGAATATTTTGACAAACAATAAAACTATTTTCGATAATAAAAAAATTTTTTTGGTTTGCTATTCCCAAAATATACCCTCGTATATATTGTACATATGTATTCAATGAAGCAAAGAAAGCATTATTATTCGATCTTTGAAATTCGTAAAAGAATAGCTATGGTGAACATAAGTATTGTCGTGTTATTTAATATGTTTTTCGATTAAAGTTTAAGGAGTTTTGGTTGGCGGAAAGCCGCGATCTATATATATATATATATATAAAGGACATTAGATATCTAGGTTACGGATTTTAAGAAAATATTGTAATATTGTAATTTGATGGTATTTCCGAAAGATGTCGTGCACAATAACTATCAGGAAATATGTTGCAGTTACTTTGTACGTATTTTTTCACCCACCACTGTATATACGATAAAAACAGCGTCCCTATGGTTAGCGGTTTGTTTGTCTGATGTATTTATTTGGAGACTAGCAAGGATATATAATACGTTCAATGACTGAACGTTAATACAGGCGATTATAATAAATTCACTTCCAGCTTTACAAGAAATATGTCAACATTTGATGACTAGCTCATACTTCCACTAACTTCTCATCGGAAACATCAGCTAACCATAAGGATGGTGTCTTTACTTTATATACATTACATTGTGAATTTCACCTAACCTTAGGTACTTCCAGGTTTAGCAATTGTTGGCTTGGCGGTAATTTAGCTCTGAAAGAGATTTTGCTGACCCAATCCAACATTTCCATTTCGGTAGAGCATGAAAACAGATATTCAGAACCGTCGGCGTTGACCAGACGGAAAGTATACTTCCTTTTGTGGTAATCATCCGCTACTGTACACGATGATTTGTGTAGAGCGATTGGAGCAGATAGAGCTTTGCTGGCACTGAAATCGTCTTTGTTCTTGAAGAAGCACAATAATTGACCGCAGAGTACGGTGTAGCAAACTTTCCATTGTCTGTTTGGAGCCCTTTTATTTTCTGAAACGAGAACGTGCTTGCGTTCTAAGAATGATTGGATTTCTACAGGTGGTAGCTCGCTTTCTGGAAATGAAACATTTATTAATACTTACATAGAAACTATGTTGAGAAATAAAAGTACAAGGGGTACTAGGAAAGTTTTACAATATAACGCAACTATGAATCGTAGGAAGCTGTTTGTTGCTGCATGTTGAGACATGCTCACATGTGCATAGTAGCCGCCACGCCATGTCGATGGGTTCAGTTATTCATTAGCAGTGAGAGTGTAAAGTGCCTGCGGTAATAAGGGCAGTTTTGAGTTATAATTTCGTGCGTGGTTTAAATATAGACCAGTGCTTCGAAGAAATGACTCTTGTACTAGGTGATGTTTGTCCACATCGCACAACTGTGGTATAGAAAATTCCAAAGGGAAAATTTAACTGTGGAGGATGCTGAGAGACCGGAAAGGCCACGAACGTCAGTTACGGAGGAAAACGTTACTGCTGTGAGAAAAATTCGAGGACAGGCGAGAGACCTACCAACAGATAGAGGATACTTCAGGCCTAAATGCACCAGCAATTCGTCCGATTTTGCATGATCATTTGCACGTGAAAAAACTTTGTTCTCTCTGGGTGCCGCATCGACCGACTGAAGAACAGATGACACGACGTGTGACTTGGTGCCGAGAGATGCTAAAAAAGTTTAATAAGGGACAATCTCGGTATGTGAACAACATCGTAACGGTAACGAGACTTGGCTGTACTATTACGATGTGTCGACCAAAGCTCAAAACAAAGTTTGGGTCTTTGATGATGAGGACACGCCCGTAGTTGTCAGAAAATCCCGATCTGTAAAGAAGAAAGTGATAGCTGTATTTTTAAAATCGAGTGGAATTGTGGAACGCGTCGTCTTGGACACACAGAAGACAGTCACAGCTAAGTGGCATACTAAACAGTGCCTGCTTAAAGTCATTGGATCCATGAAGAACCTGCGTCCAAAGTCAAGAATAGACACCTGGTTCCTCCATCACGTTAATGCTCCAGCTCACCGCGCCAAAGCCTGCACCGAATATTTGACCACGACAGGATTGAAACTTCTCGAGCACCCTCCCTACAGTCCAGATCTTGCTCCCTGCGATTTTGCACTGTTCCCGCATGTGAAAATGAAGCTAAAAGGGAGGCGGTTTTCCAGTGATGAGGACCTTCTGAGGGGCTTGGGACAACGAGTGTGCTTTACTCCCTAGTGAAACTTGGCAGAACTGGTTTAAAGATTGGTTTCGGAGGATGGAGAGGTGTATTGAGTGTAGAGGAAATTACTTTGAAAAAATGATATAAACAAAGGTGTATTGCAAAACTTTCCTAGTACTCTTTGTATTATTCCAACTCAACCATTCTTCTTTCTAATAAGAAATATATTACCAGTAGCTTTTGTCCTAAACGATCCTCTTCTTCTGGTTGTAAACGAAGGCGTTCTTTTAACCGGTTTACTCAATCCTTGAACTTTCATACTCTCCGCCCTTTTTATATTTGCGTCCGACGCCCGTCGAATTCTATCGCTGAACATGTGAGCTACAGAATTAGACTTTGTGAGGCTTGTTTGCGAAGGTGCCGCTTCAATTGGCCCCATTTCTTCTTGCTGTTGGCGGCTACCGTTTATCCGCAAACTTTCCGGTCTTTCTTGCTCCTGTTGCCTAACCTCCGACAGTCTCTGAACTTCCAGGCGTTTGCGCTGTGCCAATCTTTCCTTTTCTATTCTATCTCGCTCGGATTGTTTTTCTTTATCCTCTTTTGCTTTCTGCCTTAAAAATGCTTCTTCAACCTATACATTAAGACATAAAAATCAGATATTAACGCAACACATGAGCTATTTACCATTGTTAGATGTCTCAAGGCGTTGAACTTATCTTCTTGCGCGGATATCGTCATTTCAAAATCTTCGTGTTTTCGTATGAGCTCTTCTACGTGTGGGATACTGTCGCCCAGTTTACCGTCCTTTAGCGTTCCCTCTCTGACGGAAAGCCAGCTGTCCAAAAGATTCGCTTCCCGTTTGAAATACTGCAAGTCCAAGTTAATATTGTAAACTTGGTGACGACTTTCCCAGGTGTTATTTAAGTAGTTCATCCTGTGTTGCAAAGTGTTGATTCTATCCTGAATTTCTTGAGACAGGAAATGTCCGTCTTTAACCAATTTATTCCCGGTTTCTATGTAATGGGCGAAGGTGTGCTCTCGGCTGTCAATTTCGACTTTATACTCTTTATGTCTTTCCAATAACAGTTCAGCGGCAGTGACATCTTGCGGTAAATCCGGAGCTGTTATTTTCGCGATCATTTCGTTGATCCACGCCCTAAGAAACACAGCGTTATTTTGGTACGTAGACTTCTGCGGTCGTGGTCCATACTATCTGCTTTTGGGTTTCCGGGATGGATTCGCGTCACTTGTATATCTGCCGACGTTTCGTACCCATTTGTATGGGACATCTTCAGGGCTGAACTACTGCACTGAAACTGTTTCAGTGCAGTAGTTCAGCCCTGAAGATGTCCCATACAAATGGGTACGAAACGTCGGCAGATATACAAGTGACGCGAATCCATCCCGGAAACCCAGAAGCAGAGAGCGTTATTAAAATTAAAAAAAAACCTTCGAAAAACTTACAAAAACTCTTGGTGTTCATCGAAGTAAGCTTGCAAATGCGCCGCCTGCTCCAGATTTTCCTTACGCTGCTGTGATTTGGCTTTTAAATCCGCCCAGGCGGCTTGCGAATCTTCCCTTTTCACGGCAATATGTTCTTCAGCATCCGGATAAAGTTCTATCAATTTTTCCGCTTCCTGTTCGATAGCTTCGATTTGTTCTTTTATAGCAACCAATTCGCTTTCGAAGGTACCATGCTTTCGCATGAGAGCTTGTATGCTTTCTAAATCCAATCCGTAGAAATCCATCGACAAAGAGCCTTCCTTTTCTTGAATCCACGCGATCGTCTCATCAGCTGTTCTGTCGAATATATGAACCTGCCTGGCTCCCGCCAATGCTTCATGCCTGGCCGTTGCTAATTCCGTCAAGTCTTCCCATTGGTCGTTAACTTCGTTGACTTTCGCCACTATCTCATCCCTGTAGCGATTGTTTTCGCTTATTAATTTATTTCCATTGTCGATGCAATTCTTGACGCGGGGCGTGTAGTTTGTCAGACCCGAGAAGATGAGTTCGAACTGTTGCGTTAGTAATTCGACGTGCTCCACGTCTGTTCCGTAATCTTCCGATGCCGCCTTCACTTGTTGATCGTTCATCCATTCTTGAACTTCAGTACATTCCCTGATAAAGGCAAAGTATGATAGTGCTTCTGCTAATTTTGAGTCACGTTCTGCTAGGAGACCCTGGATTTCTGCGAAGTTGGACTCTATTTTGATCTGAAGGAAAAAGAATTTATTATACTATGTCATCAATCAAATACACGATTTATTGATTTTTCTAATCCATTGCGATACAACTATGCACACTCTGTACGTCCGACGTATATTTCACTGCGTGCTACTCTATTAACATGTTCTATTTAACATGTTCTATGTGCGACTTTAACCATAAATATGCCAGAGATGAGCAATGAACAATAAAATTGAGGATGTTTGGAAGTGTGTGCAGTAAAAATATTTGGAAAATGAAGACGAATGATGAATGTAAAGTAGATTGTACGACTGGAAAGAGTAAGTTGACTTGAACGTGTCAACCTTGCAGGTTGAAGAGGGTAGCAAGTCAGGAAATAGGCAATAGAAGGGAGAGATTACGAAGAAAGTGGATAGAGACAGTTGAGGTAGCTTGGAAAATATTGAAGTGAAATATTGATAGAAGAGCGATCTGGAGGAAGAATGTTAAAAAACCTGTGGGAGAGCTGAAAAGAAATGGTGCAACATAAGCTATGAACTAGTCATATCATGTAAGAGTAGTATGGTAATAAGTAAGAAAAAATAGCTCCATTGGAGAAGAAAACGCTGAAACAGGGACATGGGGAGTGGAACTAAAAAACCAAACCTTGTTAAAGAGACAATTCGAAGATCTTACATTTGTAAATCTTACCTGTTTCTCTGTTATATTTTCAGCATCGAAGTGATTCCTTTCTAATAGTCCTTCCGCCATTGTTTCTAACCTCGCTATATTATTTTTATAAGCGTCAATTTCACAACTGATCGCTTCTAATTTACGCTGCAGTGCCTTGGTGGAGTCCTCGTCTTTGCCGACTTCAGAGGACTGCAACACGGGTCGTTTGTCGTTAAACCAGATTTCAGCTTCTGCGGCTTCAGCGTAGAACTGTAGACAAAAATGCATTTAATTTCAGAACCCAATGAAATTGGTACTTAAAGATACCGTTTGCGATTCCAAGGCGTCCTGCAATCTAAGTCTTCGTATGCTGGCTAAATCTCGAATTTGTGTTAATTTTGATTTGACTTCTATTGCCTTATCGTTTATTGTTTCGGAGGAAGTGTGGCCGGATCTTGTTAGGTGGGCTGCTCTTGCTACCAAACCACCCACTATTGGTTCTCTGGATATTAATTCAGCTTCTAAAGCTTGGTGTTTCTTTTGAAGACTTTGAACTGCTGTTAAGGTATTCCCTAGAAACGCATTTGGTGTAAAAAGAATTGTTTTTTGATATTCGGAAAAAGCTTACCTAGATCTGCGGAAGACGCAAGAGGTTCCTTCTCGCTTAACCATTGCAACTCGTCATCGACATCTCTTGTAAACTGGTGAAGCATCGAAGATGCTTCTAGAAGTTCTCTTCTGGTCTCCATTGGTTGTTCGAGTTCATTAAAACGCATAATCACATCATCTGTTCGCAGTTGCAATTCGTCAGCCATAAAATGTTCATTCTTAATGAAATGCTCCACAGTCTCGCTGATTAGTTCACAATTGTCCGAGTGTTGCTGTATATCGGTTTCCAGAGCTGCGTGTTTCTTCAATAAATTATTGACGGTTGCCAAGTCTTTACCCGTATCTGAAGATTGTAACTGCTGCTCCACATCGTTCAACCAACTTTCGAATTCATCCAACGATCTGTTGAATAGTAAAGCTTGGTAGGCATCATTCAATCGTTCACGTTTAAGTGCCGATAGTTCCTGAAGATTCTTCCACTCAGCTTCCAATTCACCCAATCTAGTCTCTATTTCACTACTGGCGAAATGATTTCCTTCAATAAGGAACTGGCCTTCGTTCATGACTCCTTGGATTCGTCCTTGATAAGCTAAAATTTCAGCGTCGAAAGCGGAATGTTTCTGAATCTTACTTTGGAGGTTGTTCGGTTCTCTGTAATTCTCATCAGCGGCAACTTGATTCTTTTGCAGAAGCCACGTTTCGACGTCATGAACATTCCTGATAAACTCGTGCAAAGCCCTGGATTCCTCCAATTTATTTTTCCTTGCTTTCGTAGATTCCAACAGGTGATCTCTTCTTGCCAATATTGCATTCAGACGAGTATTAACTTCAGTGTTGTCGTAATTTTGATCTTCGATAATATTATTTCCAATTTTTTCTAATTCGTTGACTCTATTCAATTGCTGGCCTAACATAATCTCAAAGTCTTTATGTTTCCTTATTAACGATTCTACAGCTCGGGGGTTTTCACCGATATCGTCGTTGTTCAAGAAAGCTTCTTTGGATGCAAACCAACTGTCTAGCTGATCGGCTTGTTCTTTAAAGTCCTGAACTTTATACTCGTGAGTAAGGTCGTCTTTATGTTGCGTCCAAGCGTTCGTAATGGTCGTTTCCAAGTCATCTAGTTTCTCCAAGGCTTCCGCGATTTCTGGATCGTTAGCGCGTTGGAGCTTCCTTCCATATTCCCTAAGCGTTACGAACGTGTCCTTGCGTCCGTAAATTTCGGCTTTGTGTTCGTTGTGAAGTTCTAAGAGTGCTTGCGCTTTCGCAACGCTCATAGGTTTATTTTGGGCTTCCATTCGTTTGATGCTCTCGTTTACCCACACATCTAAGTCTTTTAGGTCGGCGAAGAATCGCTGTTTATTGTGAGCCGAGTCTAGATTCTTTGTTCTCTTATCGGCGGATTTCATCAAATTATTCCACTGCTCCTGTAAGCCCTCGATTTTGTTCTGGAGATGTTTCGCTTGGTCTGGGTATCTTATCTTCAGCCTGTGCGAATCTTTTTCGTGATCCTTTATTTTGGAATGTATCAGTTTCATTTCTCGCTCTAGAGCCTAGACATTAGAAATAATTTGCAATCAATTTACCTTTAAAACATTGATACAATTGAATATAATACCTCCTGTTTGCGTTGTAGCGTTTGAACCCCGTTCAAATCGCGACCAACCTCATCAGCATCCATAGCGTTGGCCTTTTCAGTAATCCTGGCTGAGGTATCGTCCACATCTCTATTGAATAAGTGAATTTCTAAAGCACACGCTAGCCTGTCTCTGTATTGGCCAAGTGCACCTTGCAGATTATGCCACTTTTTGAGGAACTCCTGTCGTCTCTCTTTCACACCCGCCTGTCCTTGTTTAATAAGTTTCTCAGCAAGCGTGTTGATAATTTTTATTCGGGTGTCGTCCACGCGCATGTCACTATCTACATCGTCCAATTTTCTTTGCAACGCTTGACAGTGTTCGTAATCTTTACCGGTATCGCCCGCTTGTATCATAATTTCTTTGTCTCTTATCCAAGCTTCGATTTTATCTAGTTGGTTGTTGAATTCCAGGATGTCTTGAGCTTCTTCCAAGCCTAAATAATAAATGAATGTTTAAAAAATGTTAGGCATCTTTCCGATTTGCAAGCACAGAAGACACAGATGGCTGTATTGATAATTTTACGTATAATAAGAGTAAATACTGACCTCTTCCTTGCATATTTAATTCCTGAATGAGTTTCTTCCACGCTAGTTCCAATTCCATCATTTGTTTTTTAATCTGGGGCGAAGCTTGGTGCCTTTTATCCAATAGTCTTTTGCCTTTATTCATAACTTCGTGTATTCTCGGTTCGTTGGCGCTTATCTCCGCTTGAAAAGCTTGGTGCTTCTGCAATTTCTTTATCTTTTCTTCCAAGTTCATAAGGTCCCCAGTTTTCATCTCTGCCTCCAACTTCTTCTGCTTTTCATTGATCCAGGATTTAGCGTCGGTAACGTCACGTACAAATTCCGTGTAGAGAAGCGCATCCTCCAATTGGTGGCGTTTTCTGTTGCACAACTGTTTGATATTAACGCGTTTCGTCTCCAAATCTGCCACTTTGCTTATTATCTGAGGACTTTCGAAGTGATTTTGTGCGATCAGTTTTTCGCCCAGTTGTGCGAGTTGATCCAATCTTTCGTCTTGGGTATTGATTAACTTTTCAAAAGCTTCGTGTTTTTTAACGTTGCTGGATACTTCGTCTACGGTGTCTCCAAAATCTGACTTGTTTAAGGAAGCTTCCTGAGCGTTGGCTGTATTTTCAAGCAATTTGGCCTCTCGCAGGAAGAGATATAAGTCGATCAGTTGATCGAGGTGGATGTTTTTCATCTGCCACGCTGTGTATAGTTTTTCGCGTTCTTGGAATAACGCTTTGCACTTTTCTATAGCCTCTGCTGCTGCGTAATGCCCTGTTAATTAAACGTAGCATGAGCTACCAATGATGTAATTGCAAAGAGATACTTACCAGTTTGACTCATCGCATTGCACAACTCCGCTGCCAATTCGAAACTCTCTTCTCTAGCGTCGATTTCGCTTTTGAGCGCCTCGTGTTCGGTCTTCAAAGCTTGAGCCCTCGCGGCACTTCTGACATTTTCTTGCGTGGACATCGCAATGCGCAATCCCGACGACCAATTCGTCAAATCTCTAACCTGCGTCAGGAATTTTTGCAGTTCCACGCTGGCTTGAAGCTGGTCTCTCCTCAAATCGGCTCTTTCTTTCAAACCCTGCCACGCCTCCACGACAAGACTTTGTTTCTCTTGTATGTTCTTCTTGTTTGACGGATAGGTAGTTTGCAATCTGTGCGCGTCATCGACTAGGAGTTGCAGTTGGTCGGCCAACACTACCAGTTCATTTTCGAAGGCTTCTTGTTTTCGTAGAAGTGACACAGCAGAGTTTAAATCGCGACCCAGTTCCATTCCTAAAGCTGCACTTTTTTCGTGTATCCTAGACAAAGCGTCGGCAACGTCTCTGTGGAATCTGTGGATCTCCCCAGCGGCGTGAAGTCGTTGTTGGCGATGATCGATCTGTTGTCGTAATTTCTCCCAATTTTCCCTGAATAATGAACTTGTATTTAAAAATTAATTTGGAGCAAGTGATTGATAAGTAACGCATTACTCTTGAAAGGATAGGGATATATATAGTACAGAGAAGAAATGTTTAGAAATAATATAATTTACAAATAAACTACTGTAATAGTTAAAAGATAAGATATTGGCAAGTATTTGAGAATATTCAGTAAAGTCGAAGAAGAGATAGTATAGCTCGAAATACAGGGTGGCTGATGAAAGCTACTACCAAAAAAAAAACGTAATAACTTGTTTTTTGTGTAACCAACCTGTTTCATTTTTATTTTATTTTATAGACTGATCTTTAAATTTAACTAAAATGGAGAATTGGGACAATGAAACAAGAATTTGGATAGCGCAACGGTTTCACGCTTTAGAGTCCGTAGTTTTCATCCAAAGAGAATATAGGCGCACGTTTCGCGGCACTCCTCCTAGCAGATGGACTATAATGAGGCTCGTGAAGAATTTTGCCGAGCGTGGCACAATCGCAAGAAGGCCTTATCATAGAGATCCCTCAGATCGGGCGTAGGAAACTATCGCTGCTGTAGCTGCTACCATACAATCCAATCCTCGAGTTTGAACAAAGAGCTTATCTGCTCAAATGGGTGTCAGCAGACAGTCACTGCAGACAATTTTGCACCAAGATTTAAACTTATTTCCATATAAGATTCAATTAACAAAGAAACTGAACCCAAGAGACTTCCCGATTCGCTTGGAATTTTGTGAGAAGATCATTCAAAAGGCGTCAGAGGATGAAAACGTCTTGAACTGCATTTTTATGTCTGACGAGGCACATTTTGATTTAAACGGCAATGTTAACAAACAAAATTGTCGAATATGGAGTAATTCTAACCCACGGATACTCCATCAGATGCAATTACATCCACTTCGCGTCACAGTGTGGTGTGCAGTTTCTTCAAGGTTCATTGTCGGGCCTTACTTTTTCGAAGAAAACGGTCTTACTGTTACGGTCAATGGGGGCCGTTACTTAAAGATGTTGAAAGAGTTTTTCTTTCCAGAATTACGTCGAAAGAGAATCCCTTTCAATTCTGTTTGGTTTCAACAAGATGGGGCAGCTTATCACATAGCCACGCCTGTTATGACAGAATTGCGGCAAAAATTCCCCAATAAACTGATTTCAAGAAACTTCACATTCCGTTGGCCTCCCAGGTCTCCTGACCTCACTGCACCTTATTTTTTTTGTGGGGTTATTGCAAACAAGAAGTTTACAAAAGAAACCCAACAAATTTGGATGATTTGAAGCAGTCCATTCGAACGGTAATTGAGGCAATTCCCGCTGCTACACTCCAGGCAGTAATGAATAACTTTTTGCTAAGATGTCGCACATGTGTCACCGAGGGCGGAGGCCATTTGAATTCAATTATTTTCAAAACTTCATGAATTACTTTAATAAAAATGTATTATTTTTCAAATGAATTACTCAAAATAAATTACATAAACTTTACAAAAAGTTATTTGAGTTTCTTAATGTAGCAAAATTGATCAGCCACCCTGTATTACAAATGCTCACCGAGACTGTTCCTTATAGCAGTCTTAAAGAACTTTAACAAATTGTTTTTTAGCTAATAGGTTCATTGCTAATGCTTGGATTGGCGACTAAGACCGCTCAATAACTCACACACATTGTGTGTGTGTGTGTTTGGCTTTTGACGGACGAACATTATTGTGGAAAGGGGTTTTATTTACCTTGTTTTGATTAATTCAATCAACTGCGGTGTCTATTAAAATTTGGGATCCATATTTATTCGGATTTCACAAATTTCTCTTTACCACAAATATTGTCGAATATTGCGCATTATTTATTGTGTGTAAAAGAAGAAAAACATATCTTGTATGCACCAACCTTCGATATACTCATCATCATCTGAACAATAATTTCTTTTTAAATCTAGGAATTAGACACTCTATTTCAAACGGACAATAAACGTTTCGATTTCGTTTTGATATTGACCTCAACTTGAATATATTTATTCGACGGGTGATAGTCTTTTGAACTAAGCAAATACTTGAAAGTAATAGATGTTTACCAAATACAGAACAGTAACTCATTCATATTGCAATTTTTGTTTATTTTATCACAAATATCGTAAAATACTGCGCATTATTTCTGTAAAATAGGAAAAAAAGTATTTCTTATGAACCGACCTACTGCTTGCTAGAACTTCAGTGGAAATAATAGATACATAAATGAAAAATAAAGGCAAAAAATTCGATTGACTTTGAAAGGAGGTAAGGTGCGAGAAAAAGGTTATCTACGTGTAATCTGGTTAAAAACAAAGATTATTTACATAAGGTGACATTACAGTAAATACGAGGCGTGTTTTTTAAGAAAGGGCGGTTGTGTTGTATACACTAGTAGGTGGTGCGCACGCCGCAACAGATGCTTGCGTCGTGTCCTGGCATTCCTTGGGAACAACTGTGCTCAGTTGCAGCTGTGTAGGTGACCTGCACGGTCTGTTCTGTGTCTTTAAAATGTTCAAAATTACCGAATCGCCCGCTTCGTGTGAGGTACGCAAGACACATGTCTGTTGCAGACATTCGCCGGCACATTTGTGAAGTTTACGGAGTTACTGCCATGTGTGAAGGCAAAGTGAGTTAGGGAGGTTAGAGACTTCAAAGCTGGCCGTGAAAACGTCCATGACGAGTCCCACTCCGGTCGCCCATCTGTGATCACAGACGGTATGGTGGCTTTGGTTGCAGCGAAAATGCTTAAGAACACACGCTGCGCCATAAGCACTCTTTCAAACGACTTTCGTGAAATAGCCGTGACCTCCTGGTTATCGGAGCAAGAGGCAAATTTCTATGAAGAGGGTATTCAAAATCTATTTTGTAAGGTTTGATAAGTGTTTATACAAACTTAGCGGCTATGTTGAAAAATAAAAAAAATTATTGTATGTAGAATCTGAGAATAAATTTGGTTTTTGAAAATTTTCTTTCGTTTGGTTATTATTTTCAAACGGTCCTTACTTAAAAAACACGCCTCGTATATTTACAAATTGTACTTTACCGTATTAAGGCGTGTCGAGCAGCCACTTCTAGTACGGCTTCGGATTCTTCAGGATTCCTAAAACAGTTAGTCCAACACCTACATGCTAAATCTACCATAGGGATATTAAAACTAAAGCATTCGTGAAAGTTAAAACAGAAGTTAATAGCAACCCACCATGATTATAAACAAAAAAAAATACTCTAACGTCGTTAAAAGTTTGTAACTCACTCTAGCTGGTGCTGTTTCTTAATTATATCGGACGTGTACGGGCTTTCGTTTGCTATGAGTTTCTGAGCCAAGTCTTCGCATTGCCTAAATCGTTCGGAGCCTGCATCGACGCGATGTTTGAAGTCGTCGAATTTGGCCTGCAACAACTACAACACAAAGCGACTTACTTTTAATTGTGCGGTAAATCCAAGGCGCTACATACCATGAGATGTTCGTAATCTTGACCATAATCTTCGGACGATGCCTGCTGTAACTGATCCGCGATCCACTGATCCAACTCACCGGATTCCACGAAATATTCGTGTCTGTACAAGGATTCCATTAAACGGTGCTGCCTTAAAGCGGCTCTTCTCTGCAGATTTTTGATCGTATGCTCTAATGTTGTCTGTCTTTCGGCTATTACTTTCGAATCTGGGTGTCCACTTTGTATTAGAACTTGGGCTCCTCTGCTCATTTCTCCGATTATGCTGTTGTAGGTGTCTAGCTCCAGTTCTAATGCCTAGAAAATAGTTTCTTTGTTATTATCTGTTAGACGGGAAACACGAGGTGTTCTTTGTGATATAAATAGATTCAAAATGGCGTCTATTTCTAGATACGTTAGAAGAAACTAAACCCAAAAGAACAACGTTTAATTTGCATATTTTCCGATGCTAATTCGTATATTAAGAAACTTCTATCACCTCGTTTCCTATAATTCTAAGTTTAAAGACGGAGGATGGATTCAACTTATACAATTAGCTTTTTTTACCTTGTGTTTGGTAAGCAAATTGGTAGCAGAGTCTCTATCTCTTCCATAATCAACACTAGCCAGTATATCGCTCTTTTCATTAAGCCACGATTCGACTTCACTTGCTTCGAAGAAGTACTGTTGGGCTTTGAGTGACTCTTCCAGTTTCTGCGCTCTTATATCGGCTTTCTCTTGTAGCTCATCCCACGCTTCTTGCAATGTATCGCACAACTCTTTAACCTGTACATGAATAAAGTAGTATATCACTGTTGGAATTCAAACAACATGAAATTCCCCTACCTTTTTATGTTCCGGATGCTTCTGATCAATTAGTACTTGTCCGGCTTCTAAATTCTTATCGATAACAGGTTGGTGACCTTTAATCTCCGCTTCCAATTTCTTATGTTTCTTGTACAAGTTCTGCGCCTGATGCAGGTTCTGTCCCAGAGTTTCGGACGAGGCCAGAGGTAAATGCTCTTTAATCCACTGTAATTCGCTGTCCAATTCGAAGCCGAATTTGTAGTATGTCAGAGCCTCCTCCAAAGCATCTCTCCGTCTCTTCGCGGGCTCGCTCAAGGCGTCCAAACGTTTTTGACATTCTAACGCTTCATGCTCGACTGTGTGCGAATCGAAGTGGCCGTCATGGGCCATCTCGTCACTCTGAGACGCCAAATCTTTGACTCGTCCTTGACATTGTTGTAGTTCGTTTTCTAGTGCTTCTTGTTTTTTAAGTAAGTCCCGACACGATCTCAAATCGTTTCCGAGGTTTGGATTGTGAAGGTCGTTATCGATGTCGTATAGCTTATTATTAACATCTTCAATGGATGCGTTGTAGTTGTGTTGGACTAATGCTTGGTTCAATTTGCGTCCTTTATCCAAGGATATTCCAACTAGTTTTTGCCATTCGTCGTTGAGTTCTTTCAAAGTTTTCGCCACGTCATCTTTTTTGTAACTATCCTGTGCGATTAAAGCTTGACCAAGCTTATTAACAGTTCTTAATTGACCCTCGTTCGCCCTCAACTCCCTTTCGAAGGCTTCGTGTTTTTGTAGTTTTCGTTCGATGTTACTAAGGTCTCGGTAACTCTCATCCGAAGCGGTTTTAAGCTTGTCTTGAAGCCAACCTTTGAGATCGTTAACTTCAGCGCAGAATTCCTGGTAGTTCTTGGACGCTTCTAAAGCGTGCGATCTCGCTTGACATAAATCTTTAACGGCTTGGCGTTTCTCTAGAACTTGGTTCCGTCTGTCGGCAATTCTATAAAAATAAAACGGAATTAATATTTAGATATGGTCGAAAACTCTACAAAGAACTTACGCAGGACTGTCGTAGTGATTATCGGCAATTAAAACATCGGCCTTTTTACTGAAGGCTATAACGCGATCATCCTGCGCGACTAGGGTATTAGAAAAGGCCCTATGTTGCTTTAGTAAGGCTTCAACCTCATCCAGGGAGTTCTGTAAACGAATATAGTTAATAATAATGTTTTTTTTTGAAGTAAGTTTGTTGAATCCATAAGATCTGCCTCTTCTTGGACTTTCGCCAATCTCGAAGTTGCCATGTTCAGGAGATAATTCTGCATTTTCCTATCGTCTCAATCGCCAGGAGCAAAACTATCTCTTGAAGATGTAGGCAGCTGTAAAAAGTAAATATATTTTGGTCATACTTACACCCAAATCTAGGAATTCCAAGAAAGCTTGGTGACTAGAAGACGCAGCATCGATATTGTCCGCCTCCTTGTTAAACATCTGTAATTGGAGACACTGCTGCAACCAAGCTTGCTTCTCATTCCACCCTCTGGCTATAGCTTCCTGCTCGGCTGTAAGCCTATCTAAATTTTCGGAAACGTCTGTTAACTTTGGATTGGATTGTAACAATTTCTCTCCCAAATCCGTTACTTGTTGGAACCTGAAAGACATTGTGTGCATTACGTGCTTCATTAAATTACATTTTGCGTTCGTTGTATCAGATGGAGTTGGATTTAAACATAGCTACGGCTCCTGTCAATGCTACCAATCATATTTTAATTGTTTTCGTTATTTTTTTTTTAAATCAAATTTTTACTTACTCGTCGTATCGCGCTTTGATTTCCTGTCCCAAATCTTGATGGTTCTTTAACAATTCTTCTGCAGTTTGTACATCCCTTACAGTGTTTTCGGCGTTTAATTGGTCCTTAACGTCAGCCACCCATCCGAGAAGAGCTTTAGTGCTGTTCGTGAAAATTTGTTGTCCCACCGCGTCTTCCAATCTTCCTTTCCGATAAGCGGCCTTATCTTTCACCTGATCCCACAGATCTATAATTTCGGCTTGTCTCTCGTCGACGTTATCTCTTTCTTGTGGATAGGAGGATTTAACCGAATTTGCCAAGAGCTCCACTTTATTCACCTTTTCTTCGACGGGAGCCAATTCCCTTTCCAGATGTTGGTGTCTTCTTTGTAGAGCTTGGACGGTTTTTAAGTCGTGAGCGTTGGTCGGCGCATCTAGCTGCTCCATCTTCTCAAGCATCCAATCTTTGGCTTCGTCGCAAGTTCTGGCGAACAACTCGACGCTGCTGGCTCCCTCTAGACTGCGTTCCTTTTGCGCTTTAAGTCTGTTCAGCTTATCCCAAGCCGATTGAATTTGTTTGTGTCTCGCTCTGACTTTGTCGATTTGGGAATGGTTTTTGTCTTCGAATTCTTTAACGTCATTGTTTAAGGCTTCGATTCTTTTGTTACTCGCCGATAGATCCGTTACGAATTTCTGTAAAAGAAATATTTGAAAATTGGAAGTGTGACAAGGTAAGTGTTACATACTTCATATATTCTTTTAGCTTGATCAACATTTTCATGTGGATTATCGGTGGTCAATAACTTCTCTTTGTCCTTAATCCACTTTTCAAAGTCGTCGCATTCTCTGTAAAACCCAAACAATTTGATGGCGTCTTCTAACAATGCATGCCGCTTCGCGGCGAGATCTTGACATTCTTCGTAAGCGTCATTAATGTTTTTCTGCCTCTTGGGAACGGAGTTACTATCATCGACTTTTCGCTTGACGGGCTTCGGCTGTCTCTGCATCTTCACCGGCACCTTTTGTTTCACCATCTTGATTTTCTTGACTTTCTGCATCACCTTCACTTTTTGAGGTTTCCGAACCTGCATCTGTACCACTCTAGGTTCGACCTCTTTGAGGTAATTGGCGGGAGCGAATCCGTCAGTGCCGTCCGCTTTACGAACACACCACCAATCGGGATTGCTTTTGTTCAAAAGGAACATCACATCGCCCTTAACCATCGCGTAACCGTGATCGCTGAAGGCATACAGTGCTTTGACTTGTGGAATGGTGCGTTCTTCCAATACCGTTTTGTAATCTACTTTTTCCACTGCATCTTCTTCCCATACTTCCATTGGTATCATCCTAAAAATGTGGAAGACAAATTATTCAACAATAGGTTGGTCAATTGAAATTTTTTTAAAAGTAAGCAAAGCTTTATCTAAGTTCAGAAAAAAGATGTGTTCTTCGAGCTGAATAGAGATGATTCATTTGATGACATCTCTAGGTTAAGATTATTGATGTGGCGATTGGGAAAGGTTGTCCCACAATTTTAGAAATTATCGTTAGAGTTCATACTGCCATCTATGGGCAAATTTATAAGACATAAGCCGAAAGATTTTTTAATGGTTTTGACAAATTGTTATCAAGTGACTGCTGCCATTTCTTCTGTAATATAAAACAAGATCTGGTTTATAGGAAACTTGAATGTGCTTAAAAAATAATGTTTTTAAATGACTAAGCCATTGTAACAGGAGTACCAATAGCTTGCAATATTGACATTTCGTAAATTATTACAAAATACCAGTTAGTTTGACGAAAGATACCGAAGAAAATAACAATATGAGTGTGGGAACGTTGGTTGGAATTATCAATATGCTTCGACGCTGAAATTGTTTAGATTTTGCCAGTCTGATAGAAAATTATGAATAAATTGGTTGTATCTACTGTGAAATGTGAATGTCGCAGACAGTGCGATAAAGGAAGGTCATATTGTGCGCCAATATCTTTGGTTCAAGTATATAGAATTTCGTAAATTATTACAAAATACCAGTTAGTTTGGCGAAAGATTCCGAAGAAAATAAAAATATGAGTGTGGGATCGTTGGTTGGAATTATCAATATGCTTCGACGCTGAAATTGTTTAGATTTTGCCAGTCTGATAGAAAATTATGAAGAAATTGGTTGTATCTACTGTGAAATGTGAATGTCGCAGACAGTGCGATAAAGGAAGGTCATATTGTGCTCCAATATCTTTGGCTCAAGTATATAGAATTTGAAAAAGGTTTTCTTGTAATATAAAAGCAGTTTTTTCTTTCTCAACAAGTTATAAGACTTCAATCTGCCCTAATTCTAAAGGATTAATCAGAACAGAATGATGTGGTGACCAATCTAGTTGTAACTGTAATGAAATATATCTTACAAACTTCCAACAAACAGTACTTACTTATATTCATAAGCTACATCTTCAGCGGCACCATCAATTTCATCTACCTGCGCTGTAAGATCCAAATGAGATATACCGGAAGCGATCAACTTTTCCGCCTGGTTATTCAAGCTATGGATGTCACCTCTGTAAGCGTTCAATTCTCCTTGCAAATCCTTGTGCCTTTGAAGTAAAGCTTGACCACTCGGCTCATCCGAACCGTAATCCGTAGAAGCTAACAGTGACTTCTTTTCGTTTAAAAACGAGTCAGCTTCGTTAGCATCAGCGTAAAATTGATACGCCTCAGCTGCTTCTTGAAGTTGTTTAGTTCTTTCGTTTGCTAATATTTCTAACGTTTCCCATTCTTTAGCGTTGTTGTCGAGGTGTTCTTGGATTTCGGCAGATCGTGGATGTTTGTCAGCGATTAATTGGTAACCAACATTAGCTGTAATTTTATTAGAGAGAAGAGAATGATTTAAAAGAATTTCCTTTATTCAAGCTAAAACTTGAATTATGTTAAAATGATTACTTTAAAAATGGAAGGAGTTGTAGACCAATAGAATAAATACAATACACATAACCCAGGATGACTTTCAAATAAAGAAACTATGTAATATATGTACATGTGATGTCTTTTAAGTTTTGCACAGTGAGATATAGAGGGCGCCACTAATCAAATGTCAGTACTAAAAATTAATCTCCATCTTTAGTTAAGCTAAATCCAGTTTCAGTGCGATACGTGTAGTGTTGTATCAGGTTGTTACAAATGTAATGTCCGTTTTTTCCTTCAGTCTGAACTGAATCGCACCTGTGTGAAGACGTGTATGTTTTTGGTGAAAATTATTATTGTATTTGTAGAAAAGGGTATTTATTTTGAAGTGTGTACCTGTTCCATTTCTTGGAAAGATTAATACACCTGTCCTTGTCTCGCCTATGGAAATGCTGTCGGCAAGAGATATTCGGGCAATTTACCTCTTTCAATTTAAAAAGGGATTAAATGCAGCTGCAGCAACGCGAGAAATTAATCAGACGTTCGGTGAAACCACGTGTAATGAACGCACATTACGGCGATGGTTTAAAAAATTCAGCGAGGGAAATTTTGATTTGGAAAATGAGCCTCGTGGATATGCGCGTAGCACCGTTAATGACGACGAGCTGCGTGTAGAAGTTGAAAGTAATCCGTCGACAACAGTGTGTAGCCTTGCAGAAACATTTCAAGTGTCCATTGCCACCATTAGTCGTCACCTTTCTTTGATTGGCAAAGTGAAGAAACTCGATCGATGGGTGCCGCACCAATTAACGGAAGCCAATAAGCTCTGTCGATTAGAGGTGGCTACCTCTTTGGCTAATCGACAGAAAGTTGAACCGTTTCTTCATCGAGTGGTAACGTGTGACGAAAAGTGGATACTTTATGATAATCGGAGACGGTCAGGACAATGGTTAGATCGAGGTGAAGCACCAAGACAACATGCACGAGCATCACTTCACCCGCGAAAGATTATGGTGACTGTATACTGGACAAGTAAGGGTATTATTCACTATTCATTTTTGCAACCTGGTGAAACCATCACGGCAGCGTCCTACTGTGCCGAACTGGAAACTATGCATGGAAAATTGAGCCGCTTGCAGCCCTCACTAATCAATAGACATGGACCCATACTTCTTCATGATAATGCAAGACCTCATGTTGCACGACAGACAGTCCAAAAACTTTCGGAATTTTGTTACGAAATTTCCTCTCACCCACCTTATTCACCTGACCCTTTCGCCAACTGATTTTCATTTTTTCCGAAGTTTAGACAATCACTTAAAAAATAGGGACTTCCCTGACCGGCAGTCTGTAATAGCAGTGTTTGAGCAATATGTGAGCCGTCAAAACCTAGATTTCTTTTCAAAGGGAATTTTTCAGCTTCCAGGCCGTTGGCAACAAAGTATTGATGTAAATGGAGACTATTTTGCAGAATAAATATTTTTATTTTTTTAAATTTAGACTTTTTTTATTCCTTACAAAATCGGACATTTCTTATATAACAACCTGATAGCTACAATGAACTGTTAAAGTTGACAAGTTACAACCGAGAACATTCTCGCGGAATATTTTTTTATAATTTTCGAAGACAATTATCTCAACAAAAATGCTTCGTCGAGTTAGTTTCTGTTTTCGGTAATGAAGCACCACATCAGTCAACAGTTTCTCCTTTGTTATGGAGAATGCAATCGTGGATGGATTAGTCTCAGCGACGATCCAACAGCAGGTTCATCAAAAACGGTAGTCACTCAGAAAACGTCGATGCTGTGCGCAAGATCATCAACCAAGATCGACATGTGACATATCGCCGGATGGCAGCATTATTGTTGATTTCAAAGACCTCAATTCAAAAAATTTTGCATAAAGAATTGTGTGTAAAAAAAATTTGTTTCCCGTTGGATACCCCATCTATTGACCGAAGAACAGAAAGCAGCTGGGGTGAATTGGTGCCAAAAAACTCTAGATCGCTTCAACGCCGGAAACTCTAAAAACGTATGCAACATTGCCAGTAGTGATGAATCTTAAATTTACTCATACGAACTAGAAAATAAATGCCAGTCGTCAGTTCGGGTGTTCCAAGGTGAAAAAGTCGACAAAAGTCATCCGTTCTCGAAGTGTCTCTAAAAAGATGGTAGCGACATTTGCCTCAAAAGCTGGTCATGTAGCAACAATTCCTCTACAAGATCAAAGAACCGTTACTGCCGATTGTTATACAACCATTTGTTTGCTGCAAGTCATCGTCGAGCTTCGAAAAACCAATCCCGAACGACGAATCATCCTCCAGCAACACAGTGCAACCTCGCACACAGTTCGAAAGACAATTGAATATTTAACGCAACAAAACGTCGAATTATTGGACCATCCTCCGTACAGTCTGGACCTAAGTCGCAACGATTTCTTTATCGTTGAGAAAATCAAGGACGAACTGAGTGGTTAAAGGTTCCAGTCGTCAGAAAGAGCAGTCGATGCCTTCGAAAACGCAATTTTGACTGTACCAACAAACGAGTATAACAACTGCTTCCAGAGTTGACTCGAGCGCATGCAAAGGTGCATTAATCTTCGTGGAGAATATTTCGAAAGACAATAAAGTCTTTAAAAGCTATTTACTGTTTCATTCCAGTTTTACATGCAAAACTTAAAAGATAACCCATGTATAAGATGTAGTAATGCTAAATATAAATTCAAAATGTATAGTAGCGAAATATCTTTAGAATTCAGATTTTGACTGATCTGCGACCCGAATAATATGCACCACATTTATAAATCAAAACACAATTGTAAAAGAGGAAAGTATAGTAGGAAAAACACTTAAATTCAGGGTTTTCCAATAAGAGTGATATGATTTCTTTATGTTCAATATTGACTTGTAAAGCTTGAAGAGAGTCTGGTTTATTTCGATAGACCAATAACTTCAAATAACCCCACAACAAATAGTCTAATGGTGTTAAATCACAACTTCTTGGAGGCCATTCAATATCACAATTTCTTGAAATAATCGAATCTCCAAACTTTTCCCCGTCTTGTTGGAACCAAATGTTGTCAAGATCAAATTCTTCCAATGTCGGCCATAAAAAGTTGGTTATCATCAATCTATACCGCTCTACATTGACAGGAACGGTGTTACCAGCTTCATTTTGAAAGAAGTACGGACCGATGATTCCACCATACCAAAAACCACATCAAACTGTCAATTTAGGTGAATGTAATGGTTTTTCATAAATAATTTGTGGATTTTCTTCGCACCAGAATCGACAGTTTTGTTTATTTACCACACCATCCAGATGAAAATGAGCCTCATCAGAGAAGATGATTTTCTTAAAAAAATCGTTATCGTTTTCAAGTTGTTCCAAGGCAAAATCAGCAAATTCACGACGTTTACGGTGGTCCAATGGATTCAGTTCTTGAGTGAGAACAATTTTATAGGGATGCAAACCCAAATCCTTTCTCAAAATCCGCCAGGTTGTGGTTTGAGACAGTCGCAATTGTTGAGAACGTCTTGGAATCGACAAATTACGGTCTTCAGTAACACTTGCCTGAACGGCAGGAATATTTGCATTACTTCGAGCAGTTCTTTGTCTTATTGGCACTTGAAAATTATGTAAAGAAAATGTAACCTCAAAATTTTTAACAATTCAACGTATAGCGAGCACACTTGGACGATTATTACGACCATAGAATATCAAAAGCGCACGAAAAGTTGCAATTGGAGAACGATTATTTTGATAATAAAACTGAATAATTTGTAAATGTTGTTCTTGCGTATATCCCTCCATGATGAAATTGTAAACACTACTGAATACAATGAAAAACAAATGACAGATCATGACATATTACAAATGGCCGAAATGTCACTTCAAAATCATATCATCCCTATTGGAAAACCTTATATTTAGCTTAATTAAATACAATTTAAGAATTTATTATGAAAATATGTACCAAGTTGATCGTATTTCGGCTTTCTGTTTTTGATCTCATCTAGAAGTAATTTATGTTTCTGCTGTAGATTTAATACCCCTCGTAAGTCCTTAGCAGTTATTCCAGCTTGACATATCCTTTGCTTTTCGATAAGCCATGCCTCTTCATCCTCGACGTCTTGTAAAAATTGATAGAAATTTCTTGCTTCCTCCAATAACGCTTTCCGACTAGCACTACATTCCTGTAATATTTAAATAAAATAATGTGAAAGAAAATCTATTATTAACGTACCTGTAATTCGACAAAAGCACCGTCTAGCTCTTCCAATTTCCTCTTCAATAATTCCTCCTCCTTCGGATTTTGCGCCGCGTTTTCACAAATTCTCTTCAATTTCCTCTGCGTTTCGCCCAGAGAACTAACTTGCAATTGTTGCAGGGCGTGTTTTTGTAGGAGATCTTCAACGGCATATAAGTGATTACCAGTATCGACAGAACTTAAATCCGCTGTTAACTGAATAGTACTTGTTAATGTGGTGTCAATTTCTCTAAGCAGGTTCATAATGTTTCCCATTCGGTTCAAGTTAAATTTGTGTTTTTCCAGGAGCTCCAGTAGATGGTGCCACTTCTCTAATATTTCTGATTCCCTAGCTTTTACCCGATCCGAATTTCTGTAATTTTCCTTCAGCAACTCATCGCACATCTGGGTTAAATCCTGGAACCTCTCTTCGCGCGCCAAAATATCGGCCGAAACCGCTTCGTGTTTCTTCAAGGTGGCGTCAACTTGTGCCAGATTCGAACCGTACCTCGGATCGGACAGTACTTGAATCATATCTTTTAGATAGTTGGACCTTAATATGCTCTTCCTTTCGAATTTGTAATTGAGCTGTTCTAAACGTTCTTGTCGTCTGAGTTCTTCGCGTAGGGCAACTTCGCGACTATGTTCCGCCCTTTCTAACGCCTCCCAAGCCCTTTCTATATCTTGTACTAGTTTACCATCAGGTGGTACGAATGTGGGTTGCTTCAGTTCTGTTAACTGAGTGTTGATGTTGAAGTATAACGCTTCGATTTCGCTTCGTTCTTTATACTTGGGAGGTTTTTCTATGGTTCTGTACTGTCCGAAAGCTAACAATAGACTTTGTATTCCTTCCAGAGAATTTGGAAAGTTGCGATCTTCTAAGTCGATGACTTTCGCGTGAATCCATTCTAGCAAGTCTGTGGTGAACTTGTCATATTCACTTTTCATCTTATCTGCTTCCACCATTTGGTTGATTATCTATAAAGAGAAAATAAATGCTTATTATTTCAAGTTACGTTTACGAAATTAACGACATACTTTTGCTATTCTCCTTCCGCTCTTTTCTTCGTTTTTCATTCTCGCAAATGTGTGGTAGTAAGAGGCAACATACGTCATGATACTCTTCTCGTCCGGTCTGGACGTATCTATGTCTTCCGCGTCCAGCAACTTCGGAATGCCGAGTTCATTGTTAGCCATGTCGAAGGCGTGATTCAAATTGTCCAAAGGTGCTCCATTTAACAACTGATTATAGTCGAATAGATCGGGTCGATGGGCGTGGATCAGCGCGTTGAAACCTAAACCATTCCTCCAAGACGAACTGAAATCTGTGATGTTGACGCCCTTGTAGTTCCTCGTCTTTCTTTGGGCCCACAAAAGCAAGGCGTCTTTCGCCGATTTCTTCTCAGAACTTTCATTTTCTTCATCCTACGAGAAAACCGTGTATTCGTCATTCCAAAAAAATATAAACAATTTGCCAATGGTGAAATAATTACTAGCATGATTTGTAATTTGTATCTAACGAATTTGAAATGTTTATAGAAGATAATGTAAACATTTATACAAGTTTGAGATTGCGATTAATGATTTAAATATTACAAATTCGTTGGTGCAGGTCACAAAATATAATTCAATTTGAAAAATCGTTTCAAAACATTCTAAAAGAAGGTCTGTAAAAAGGTTTTGTTACCGGTGTGACGAAATTGTAGCCTTATGTAAATAATTGACAATTGTTTGAAATGTTAAACCACTTTTGTCTAATATTACAATTAGGACAGGGTACTGACTTATTCAGGAAGGCAGTTAAATACAAACAAGACACCCGGTTTGATTTTTAGTAAGACTGTTCAGGCAATCTTTGCAATGTCAGCCAAAAGTGCTTTAACATTTCAAACAGAAATGAAGATCCAATCTTCTCAATTATTTACTTATATATATCGCCTTATATGGCTATGATAACAATGTCTGTTGAACAAGAAATAATTAATTTTTAAATGTTATTAGCGCCAAGCATATCAACTAAGCTAAGTAATCCAAGTTTGGATAATCGAAAAATATCGAGGTACACATAAATTTACGAGGGTGGTCTCAGAAGTACCCGACCCAATGAAGAAAACACAAAAATTTTGGAAAGAAATATATTTATTCTTCAACATAATCTCCTTTCAGCTTCATACACTTTTCCCAGCGATGTTCAATAAGTTCGATATCCTTTTTATAATAAGAACTATCTTGCTTCTCAAAATAGCCATTAATTGCCAACATCACTTCTTCATCGTTGGAAAATCTTTGACCACTGTGCCATTTTTTCAAGTTTGGAAACAGAAAATAATCCGAGGGGGCTAAATCTGGCGAATAGGGTGCATGAGGTAGCAATTCAAACTTTAATTCATTAATTTTGGCCATTGCAAACGGATTTGTGAGCTGGTGCATTGTCTTGATGAAACTGCACTTTCTTCTTAGCTAAATATGGCCGTTTTTGCTTGATTTCTTCGCTCAAACGTTGCAATAAGTTCGCATAATACTCGCCATCTCTATATCAGGCCGGGTACTTATAAGACCACCCTCGTAGATCTAACTAAATTTAGAAGAATTAAATTATATTTTTAATCATCCTCACTATTCTGTTGATCTGGTGATGAGATTTTTATACTTTCTTCCTTCATTGTAAAACAGTTTAGATGGAAAAAAAACTTTAAGTCTTAAGAATTTGTCAAAATCTTTTTCATAATAAATCACTCAATTTTTATAACAGACTCAAATACTGCCAGATTGGAAAAAAATATTTAAAATAATGTAAATTATACAATGTGTAAAAAATATCAAATAATCGTTTTAATTTTGTTATTTGCAATTTAAAAAAATAGGGTTGGTTAAGAATATATTTTAACTTCTTGTATTGCATATTTTGATGTACTTTTTTTATTTTATGTCAGTTTCGTTGCTAAGGTGACTAACTGTGTTCGCATGTTCAAGAAATCTTTTAAACACTTGACATGGTTCCAATAAGAACTAGTTGAATTTTTATAGAATGCTAAATCACATAATATTCAATAAAATTGTTAATATATTAACTAAACAAATGATGACGATGCAGTGTGATGAACAATGCACTTTGCAACAATTGAAATAATATATTAAAAACGCCAAATATTGAAATTGATTAAAAATAAAGATAAAAAACAAAATTATTGCACCAATAACAAATTACATTTTATTACAAATCAACAATCAGTAAGTAGCTGTGTTTTTTATTTTTCGTTTTTGTTTTACAATATATTGAATTTAAGTTACTTTACAAACAGGTGTTCAATGTTTTTATTCGTATTATATTTAATAAAAAATCATTTTCGAAGCGCGTTACACAACAGACGCACTGTATATCTTTCAGAGGCTTTTCCAATGACTCAGAAGCAAAATACAAATCGTACTCTAAAAAAAAATTCTAATTTTAACCGCTTTATACATCGTATGTGTAATCCAGAAATTTTTTAAAACATTTCTGTTGTCTGCGTGGGATTCGAACCCACGATTTCGTTCTCTCCGGGAATGTACTCTCACTAGACCTCGGAGACGGTGAATTCGAATCTTTTTAACGTGCCATAAATTACATTATGGAAGTAGTTATTAAATGAAATCTCACGTTCTATTTTACAGACAGTCCTGGATATTAATCTCAATTAAAACTTTATATCATTGTGTTTACGTGCATTAGATAACGTACATACTAAATCCTACATCCCAAATAAAAATCCATTAGATAAGATTGATTATCGATCAGTTAATCGTCGCATAAACGTATATAATTCTCAAAAAAAAACGTTTAATCAAGGAATTACGAACATTTTTAAACACTTACCACGTCGATTTCGATCTCTTGTATTTGAAATCGCAAAATTATCGTCCATATCAGCCCGAGGATCAATCTCGGATTACCATCCACGATATCCTCGGCTCCTATACTTTCCAACCGGACTTTCGTGTGCAAAAATGCTAAGCTTTTGTTGACGTTTTCGACCTTGTGCACTCTCATTTTCCCCGCATTCGGTTTGCCTAATTTTTCTCCAGATATTATCTCCAATAGTTTTAGGAGGATTTTTCCGTCCGCTAAATCCACAAACATGTCGTTCACTTCCATCCGTGCCTGAAAAAAATGAGAGATTTTTTAAACGAAACGTTTACGGAGAGGATATTTAAATATAATTTTGGATAACGGAATAGATGCATTCAAAACTTGTTGTTTGATCGTTTAAATATTTGAGAAATAAGATGGTTCTTTCGAATATGTCTATTCTCATAACATTGTATTCAAATAAACTAATGACATGTTACACTCAAAAAGGTGCTGATTACGACGCGTTTCGCTTATTAAGAACTCATCAGGAAGACTTTGTTGACTGTGTATAAATCACCTGAGTAGTGTTAATTTGAACAACGAGGAAACGAAGAAATGAGTTTTTCTTCCTCTTTCGTATAAATTAATTAAATTTTACATTCAAAAAAATACTGATTACGACGCGTTTCATTCTTTAAGAACTCATCAAGAAGACTTCGCTTTGTCAACTGTGTATAAATCACCTGGTTAGTGTTAATTCGAAGAACGAAAAAACGAAGAAATGAGTGTTTTTTCTTCGTTTTTCGTCGCTGTATTGAAATAAAAAGAATATTCTAAAATAAATTGAACGCATTTATGAAACTGTAACATGGTTTTGTATTTAATTTAATAACGACTTGACCGAGTTATACCTTCGCTTCCGTTATACCTAATACGAGGGAGCGTTTTTATAGTCGCGGAATGGGGGACAAGGGGTGGAAATAAAAAAACCAAATTATTTTTCTTTTTCAATATATTCACCTGCAAGACGGATACATTTTTCACATCTTTCAATTAATTTATTTATACCCTCATAAAAAAATGATTTCTCTTTATCTGCAAAATACGCCGAAACTGCCTCCTTGACTTCATCATCGGCAGTAAATTTTTTACCCCGCAGCTCTTTTTTCATTTTCGGAAACAGGTAATAATCACTCGGGGCCTGGGCTGTAGGGTGGGTGATTCACAATTTCGAAGCCCACCTTATGCAGGGCAGCTAACGCAACGCGGCTTTGTGGACGGGCGCGTTGTCGTGCAAAAGCAGAACACCTTTTGTCAATTTTCCCCGTCTTTTCTCTTTAATGTCTTCTTTTAGTCGCTCTAATATTGAAGCGTAATATTCTCCGGTTATAGAAACACCTTTATCTTTATAATCTATCAACAATATTCCTTCCGAGTCCCAAAATACCGTTGCCATGAGTTTCCCAGCTGATTGTGACACTTTAAATTTCTTGGGAGGTGCTGTGCCCTTTTTATGCCACTGCATGGAGTCTTGTTTGGACTCAGGTTCATAATGATGAACCCAAGTTTCGTCTCCAGTAACAATTCCACTCAATACACCATCCTTGTCTTCATTACAGAGGTCCAAACATGCACGCGAACACTCTACGCGCTGTTGTTTTTGCGGCGGCGTGAGCATTCTCGGCACCCATCTTGCGCTGACCTTAGACATGCCGAGATGATCGTGTAGGATTTTAAAAATTGTTGTATCGGATACTCCAACCATTTCTGCGAGTTGTTTCTTCTTTAGTCGAGCATCTTCGAGTACAATTTGTTCAACTTTTTGGATAAGTGCTGGCGTGGTCACCTCAATGCTCCTGCCCGGCCTCGGGCCGTCTTCAAGGGATTCCCTTCCTTGTTTAAATAAACTATGCCACTTGTACACCATGGTTTTTCCTGGACAAGAGTCGCCGTAAACCAATGACATCTTATTCATTATGGACGCGACTGATTTTCCTTGCCTGGTAAGGAACTTTATAACGGCACGATATTCGATTTTTTCCATATTTCACTTTTCACTCCTGATTATGTTACTTGGTTGACGATAGCTCAAAGACTAACTGTCTAATAACAATGAAACTTCGTATTTATACTAACCATGAGTCGCTGCAATATTATCTCAAAAATAATCGTAATTATGGCTGTACGGATTATTCCAGAAGTTACCGCAGTGTCATAAAATATAACAGTTATTTGTAGGTGCTCTAATATATACAAAGGAAGTTCCGCAATATGACGCAACAATCGTAGGAAGCTGCTTGTTGCTGCATGTTGAGACATGTTCATACGTGCATAGTAGCCGTTGCGCCATGTCGATGGGCTCAGTTATACATTGGCAGTGAGAGTGTAAGGTGTTGTATTTTTCAAATCGAATGGAATTGTGGAACGCGTCGTTTTGGACACACAGAAGACAGTCACAGCTAAGCGGTATACTGAATAGTGACTACCTAAAGTCATTGGATCTATGAAGAACCTGCGGCCAAAGTCAAGAATGGACACCTGGTTCCTCCATCACGATAATGTTCCAGCTCACCGCGCCAAAGCCTGCACCAAATATTTGACCACGACAGGATTGAAACTTCTCGAGTACCCTCTCTACAGTGCAGATCTTGCTCCCTGCGACTTTGCACTGTTCCCGCATGTAAAAATGAAGCTAAAAGTGAGGCGGTTTTCCAGTCATGAGGACCTTCTGCGGGCTTGGGACAGCGAGTGTACTTTACTCCCTAGTGAAACTTGGCAGAACTGGATTGGAAAAGATTGGTTTCGGAGGATGGAGAGGTGTATTGAGTGTAGAGGAAATTACTTTGAACAATTAAATAAACAAAGCTGTATTGCAATATTTTCCTAGTACCCTTTGTATATTTGCCTGCAACTGGTTATAAATCTTGTAAAGGACCTAATGTAAATATATTATTTATATTTAAACGCAGTTTATTAAATTTCACTAGCTGTCCGAACTAGTACGGGCAGTACTGCAGTTCCGAACTGTAACAGTATTACACAATAAAATTTACCGCTCAATAATGATACATATTTTCAATATGTTCCTGTCAAATATTTACTTTGATCTAATATCACTTAAATGGTGACATAATTGATTGGGTTAGAACATCCTTAAATATATATTTTATCAATATTTGCTCGATCTTAACAAAAAATGTTATCACTGTATTTACTGTGGAACATACTGGAAAGTAAATAGTCGATAAAATGAAAAATTTACATAATCCACACGATTTTATCTTCGAAAAATATTTATTACAAGTAATAATTGCTTTCTAAAACATACAGAGCAAACATTATTAGTCATGCAAGGTTATTTCAAGGATTTAAAATACAGAAAGTGCTTTTTCTCAAAACCAAACGTAAAATCATTTTTCAGGTTGTTCACCTTAAAATATGACTGCTTGTGTATTTTCACAACTCGACTGGTGTTTATGTATTTTGTTATGAGCGAGTATTTAGCAGGTACACGAGATCTCCACTTCGACGGAACGGACAGAAAGCTCTTATTCTGAGCCAATTAACATTCAAAACGGTCAATTTATATTTAATTTAGCGCGTATACGAGTCAATTTGCGCATAGCCTGAATTATTGCAGTGAAAATGGTGTATCTCACATTGTAAAAGAGAAAATTTGTGTTGCATATTCGTTGTAGCGTGTAACTAAACTGTGTGCCAGGGTATGACAAATTGAATTTGAATGGGTGAGAATAGATAGGTTTTTAACGTAATATATAACAAAACCTAGTGTAAATAGTGAGCCTATTTTAGGACTATCATAATGTACAGGTAGACAGGAAAGTTTCGTGTTAAAAATCATTTGATTAAAGTATATTTATTTACATTTAAAAACATTATAAAACTCTTAACATTAATATGAAAATTGTTATTGTTTAATTTAATTACAAATACCGAAACTAATTTTTACAATTAAATGAAAAATATTTAATATTTTATTCAGCTTGACATTAGCTTCTCTGCTGTTCTTCTTCTAACTAATTGCTTTGTATCAGGTCGTTACATATGAAATGTCCGATTTTGTAAGGAATAAAAAAAAGTCTAAATTTAAAAAAATATAAATATTTATTCTGCAAAATAGTCTCCATTTACATCAATAGTTTGTTGCCAACGGCCTGGAAGCTGAAAAATTCCCTTTGAAAAGAAATCTAGGTTTTGACGGCTCACATATTGCTCAAACACTGCTATTACAGACTCCCGGTCAGGGAAGTCCCTATTTTTCAAGTGATTGTCTAAACTTCGGAAAAATGAAAATCGGTTGGCGAAAGGTCAGGTGAATAAGGTGGGTGAGGGAGAATTTCGTAACCGAATTTCGAAAGTTTTTGGATTGTCTGTCGTGCAACATGAGGTCTTGCATTATCATGAAGAAGTATGGGTCCATGTCTATTGACTAGTGAGGGCTGCAAGCGGCTCAATTTTCCATGCATAGTTTCTAGTTCGGCACAATAGGACGCTGCCGTGATGGTTTCACCAGGTTGCAAAAATGAATAGTGAATAATACCCTTACTGGTCCACCATACAGTCACCATATTCTTTCGCGTGTGAAGTGATGCTCGTGCATGCTGTCTTGGTGCTTCACCTCGATCTAACCATTGTCCTGACCGTCTCCGATTATCATAAAGTATCCACTTTTCGTCACACGTTACCACTCGATGAAGAAACGGTTCAACTTTCTGTTGATTAGCCAAAGAGGTAGCCACCTCTAATCGACGGAGCTTATTGGCCTCCGTTAATTGGTGCGACACCCATCGATCGAGTTTCTTCACTTTGCCAATCGAAGAAAGGTGACGACTAATGGTGGCAATGGACACTTGAAATGTTTCTGCAAGGCTACGCATTGTTGTCGACGGATTACTTTCAACTTCTACACACAGCTCGTCGTCATTAACGGTGCTACGCGCATATCCGCGAGGCTCATTTTCCAAATGAAAATTTCCCTCGCTGAATTTTTTAAACCATCGCCGTAATGTGCGTTCATTACACGTGGTTTCACCGAACGTCTGATTAATTTCTCGCGTTGCTGCAGCTGCATTTAATCCCTTTTTAAATTGAAAGAGGTAAATTGCCCGAATATCTCTTTCCGACAGCATTTCCATAGGCGAGACAAGGACAGGTGTATTAATCTTTCCAAGAAATGGAACAGGTACACACTTCAAAATAAATACCCTTTTCTACAAATACAATAATAATTTTCACCAAAAACATACACGTCTTCACACAGGTGCGATTCAGTTCAGACTAATATTATCAGAAATATCTAGTTATTCCTCCAATAACACTTTCTACAATAATTCCTTGAAGTAGAGACGCTGAATTTCTCCTTTCCGATAGTTACACCAATGTGTGCGAATACAAACGGACAATGCGTGCTGACTCAAAGTCTTCGCTCACAGCAGTTGTTAAACATCAATGGTGCTGTATGCATTTTAATATCCAGTGTTTTTTAGTTGTTTTGCTTTATAATGTTTTATAAAATAGCACATTGTAGCATTAAGTCGGCGTGTATATATACATGTGTGTGCATGTGTGTGGGAGGGATGTTTGCAGTGGGACATAGATTAAATGTTAGGACTAAAAATTAACTCCATCTTTAGTTAACCTAAATCCAAAGTTTCGGTACGATACGTATAGTGTTGTAGCTACAACGAACTGTCAAAGTTGACAAATTGGAACATGGAATTAATTAATTAATTGAAAAATGGAATTAAACCGAGAACATTTTCGCGGAATAATTTTTTATAATTTTCGGAGATAATTGCCTCACTGAATTGGTTTCTGTTTTCGACAATGAAGCACCGCATCAGTCAACAAGTTTTCGTCGACGTGAAGAATTCGAACGTGGACGGATTATTCTTAGCGATGATCCAAAAGCAGGTTCACCAAAAACGGTAGTCATTCGGGAAAACGTCGATGCTGTGCGCAAGATGATCAACGAAGATGGACATGTGACATATCGCCAGATTGAAGCATTATTGGAGATTTCCAAGATCTCAATTCAAAAAATTTTGCATAAAGAATTATGCGTAAAAAATTAGTTTCCTGTTGGATAACACTAAAAAGGTGTACAACATTGTCAGTGCCTGTTTGGGTGTTCCAAGTTGAAGAAAAGCCGACGAAAGACATCCGTTCTCGAAGTGTCTCCAAAAAGGTGGTCGCAACATTTGTCTCGAAAGCAGATCACGTATCAATAATTCCTGCACAAGATTAAAAAACTGTTATTGACGATTGGTATACAACCATTTGTTTGCCACAAGTCATCGCTGAGCTTCTAAAAACCAACCCCGAACATCGAATCATCCTCTACCAAGACGAATACTTTGAAAAACAATGAAATCTTTAAAAAGCTATCTATTGTTTCATACCAGTTTTATACGCAAAACTTAAAAGACAACCCATGTACTTATTGCTAAACTTGATGCTTTTGGTTTTTCCTTTTAGTTTGCAGCTCTAACTAAAACTATAGGTAACAAATGCGAAAGCTGCCTACATAGGTTACATAAGTGTAAACTTACAAGGATGATGAAATAAAAATGATAAATTAGATGACAATATCGAACCGTAAAAAAGGACAAACTTCATAATTCAAAAGTCAAAACACTATTTCATCTATATTATACGTGAGAGATTTGTGTTTGTTGCTCTACAAACGTCTGTTTATATTTTTTCACGATTTCTTGATAAGACGTAGCGCGTAAGTCGTAAAACGTTTGCGCCCTTTTTTTCGTCAACACATGTGACTGCGAATAAATTAGACAAATGCTGGTATATGTTCGTATTTTGCAGCATTATTGAAACACCGGCAAACTTTCGTGGTTTATACTATACATAAAATGTATTCCGTATCTAATCATTCAACTTTTTTATTTGACGAATTTTACGTAATTTAGTTGTAAAATTCTTATGCACATGTCCTTGTTATAATAAAATATTCGACTATTTATCTACTATTTTATTGCACAATTATTTGTTTGTTATTTCAATAAATTGTCGAAAAATGAAAGTGCTATTTTTAAACATTTATGATTTGTTATATAAATAAAGCTGTTTCAATTATAATTTACCGCTTTTGTTGTAACTAATTGATTATATATTCCGAAGAATGTATAAGGTATTCCCACGATAATTAGCAATATTCAAATTTTTACGTTTTTATTTTAGAAATAAATTTAAAACAATATACAGGGGTGTACAAAAACTTATATCACATACTAAAATACGCTTAATCGAAAAAAGTAAATAAAAATCCCTTTCCACATCAATGTTCTTATTCTGTATACGTATTTCGACAACCAAATTGTCATCATCCGCAGATAATTAATTAAAACCAAACATACACTGAGTGTGTGTTTCGTTTGGTATGTTTTTTTAGCAGAAAAAAGTGCGTGGAGTTTTTTACCGCGGATACTGTGATTATCTGTTGATGATGGCAACTTAGTTGTCGAAATATGTATAAAGAACAAGAACGTTAATATGATAAGGGGTTTTATTTATCTTGTCTGATGTCTGATTTTGTGCCATATAATCGTCATTTGCGGGAAGTGTTGCTTTTCTTCTTTCATTTGAAGAAAACGGCGGCTGAAGCGCATCGAGAACTCCAAAAAGTTTACGGAGATGCTGCTCTAAGTGAAACAACGTGCCGTAATTGGTTCCGTCGCTTCAAAGACGGTAATTTCGATGTTGACGACCGTTCGCGTGAAGCAAGACCAAAAAAACCTTCGAAGACGCTGAATTGGAGGCATTGCTCGATGAGGATCCGTGCCAAACGCAAAAAGAGCTTGCTTCAGCATTAGGAGTTACCCGCCAAGCCATGTCCCAGCAATTGCATGCGTTGGGAATGATTCAAAAACAAGGAACTTGGGTTCCTTATGATTTGAAGCCAAGAGACGTTGAGCGTCGTTTTTCGCCTGTGAACAACTGCTCCAGCGGCAAAAAAGGAAGGGTTTTCTTCATCGTATCGTTACGGGTGATGAAAAATGGATTCATTACAGTAACCCAAAGAGAACAAAATCATGGGGACTGCCCGGTCATGGTTCTACGTCGTCGGTTCGGCCGAATATTCATGCTGCGAAGGTTTTGCTGTGTATTTGGTGGAACCAGGGCGGTGTTATTTATTATGAGCTGTTGAAACTGAATGAAACCGTCACTGGGGAACGGTATCGAACTCAATTGATACGATTGAGCCGAGCATTGCGCGAAAAACGGCCACAATACGAGCAGAGACACGAAAAAGTGATTCTACAGTATGACAACGCTCGGCATTACGTTGCCAAACTCGTTAAAACCTACTTACAAACGCTCAAATGGGAGGTTCTACCCCACCCGCCATATTCCCCAGATATTGTGCCGTCCGATTATTACTTGTTCCGTTCGATGGCACATGCTCTGGCTAATCAGCAGTTCCGCTCATATGAAGACATCTCAAAATGGCTTGATTCGTGGATAGCCTCAAAAGACGAACACTTCTACCGTGACGGTATTCGAGCTCTGCCAGAAAGATGGGAAAAAGTTGTCGCTAGTGATAGGCAATATTTTGAATGATTCGTTTGTAAATATTTTTTCACAATAAAGTTGCATTTTCATAAAAAAAACAGCGAGAACTTAGTTGCGCACCTAATATAATAAAGAAAAAGATTAATATTACTGACAACCTACTACATTCACAACTGTTTATGTTTTTCTTTTATGGTAAGTTACATTTTTAAGCTGTGTCCTGCGTTTTAGCGGGACATTTGAATCACTCCTTATTCTGAGACAAGGTATAGTTAAACGTTAGAATACCGACTTCTAGAGTCGATACGGATTTCGTTAGGTGTTTCACTTATCGAATACTAAAGATTTACTAACTTGAGAACTCAACATCGTTTTCAAAACTTGATCTGAAGTATTACAATTAACGTGTTGAGTAGCAATGTAAAATATTTTTTTCTATAACCGTCATTATTAATTAAAAAAGAAAAAATATGCATTATGAGCGAGGTTAAACAATTCTTCGGGCAACCAGCGAAAGGAACCGATGGAAAACGAACGCGTGCAATCATTGCTGATAGCTTGCATCATGCCAGTGACGCGAAGATGTCTCGCAAAGGTAGATTGTTAACGGAGACGGGTGTAAATACATTTCTAAATCGTCTTTCAACGTTAGAATGCACAAGAACTAATATTATAACTTATACAACTTTCTCGGCGGAACTGTACTCTATTGTAAACGCAGAGGTTTGTTGAAAATTAGTTATAAGTTACTTACCTTGACCAAAAATGAGTTCATCCATTTCGTGAACGTTTTCTTTTGAATGTGCAGGCGTTCTTCTTGCAGAACCTTTATTCGGTTCTGCTCGAATTTCTGCACGTCGTCCCTTTGCGTCATGTTGGTACGTCTTTGAATTTGATATGCTCCTCTGGGTTCATACTGTACAGGGCCCACTGAAAAAGAGAATGTGGTGTTGAATAACGATGAAAACTTCAATGAAAGTCATAAAAGTAAAGGTATACAGGTCATATGGAGACACCCCGTACCAACTGAATATTGTTCTTCATTAAATATTACAATATATTATGTTAATTATACATAACAGTTAGTTCAAACAAGAAGTATTAAATGGACATATTCTTTCATGAATTATGATGAACTCGGAAAAAAATCGATTTGTAAGATTTATTTGTGTTTAGAAGTATATTAAACAAGTTGTTATTCCTATTTGTAATATTAATGTACAACATCTTGTCAATAAAGACTTTTTTTTAAAATGCCTTTTTTGACGTTTAAAACAAAACTTAACCATATGAATCTTGGATATTAACAAAGAGCATTCAATATAGGCATGTAATATGAATCTGGCAGCATTTATACTGCTTAATAAAAAATGTCTGGAGTACTTCAAGGCTTAAACCTAGGTCCAATGTTTTTAGACCTACTTATTAATGATCCTTTAGTATATCCGTTACGTAATAGTCATTTCTTATTGCATTAAAAAACATCGATTGGGGAGCAAAAATAAAGATCACAATCCATCGCGATATTTTTAAACACTTTTGAACATCAAGAAGAAGTTAAACCAATAGATTTCTGAGAATACGGAATGATATAAGATTGACAATTTTAGCAGATTAGAGAGTTATCTTGAAAATAAAAAGGATTTGGAAGTGGTTTTAGATATCCACTACGTATGGAGGATACAAAACGGCCGAAACGAATTTTTGCTTGGCAACTTCTAAGCATGAATAAGAAATGGGGATGATATGAATCGTCGAAAGATAGTGTCCAGAAGGCGATGCTTGTTAGAAATCTAAAAGGAATACAATTGAGAGGAATGTAGATAAAGAATAGAATAGCAATGTTATGTCGTATAATTAGTGTAATATTGGGTTGGTAACTAAGTACTTTCGGTTTTTACTGACAGAGAGCGTTGCTTTATTTTTTGTATAACGTATGTTACCGTTTGTCGCGTGATACTAGTCACATTGACGTAACTTCAGAAGCAAGTAGTGCGTGATTTTTATTAAAGCTATTAGTTGTGGGTTAATTTTAAATGGAGTGCAGAAACGAACATTTTCGACATATTTTACTATTTCATTTCCGTAAAGGAAAGAAAGCTGCTGCGGCTCACAAAAAGATATGTGAAGTTTATGGTGCTAATTGCTTAACAGAGCGCACGTGTCAGAAATGGTATAAAAAATTCCGTTCTGGAGATTTTTTCCTCAAAGATGAGCAACGTTCTGGTCGGCCTACTGAAATTGATGATGACCAAATCAAAGTCATAATTGAAGAGGATCGTCATATAACTATTCGAGAGGTTGCAGAGAGGCTACATGTATCGCACACAACAATTGAAAAACATTTAAAATGTCTTGGGCTAGTTAAGTAGCTTGATATTTGGGTACCTCACGAATTGAAAGAAATTCATTTAACACGAAGAATCAACTTTTGCGATATGCACCTTAGACGAAATGAAACCGACCCTTTCTTAAAAAGAATCATCACTGGTGATGAAAAATTGGCCTTGTACAGTAACATAGTTTGAAAACGATCATGGAGCAAACACGATAAACCAGTTCAAACCACATCGAAAGCTGAATTGCATCCAAAAAAGATCATGCTGTCAGTTTGGTGGGATTACAAAGGTGTTGTGTTTTTTGAGCTGCTTCCAAGGAACCAAACGATCAATTCTGATGTTTACTGTCAACAATTAATAAAACTGGATGAAGCAATCAAAGAAAAACGGCCAGAATTGTCAAATCGGAAAGGTGTAGGTTTCCACCAAGATAATGCAAGGCCTCACACATTTTGGCAACTCGTGGGAAACTATTGGAGCTTGGCTGGGAAGTGATGCCACATCCCCCATACAGCCCTGATCTAGCACCATCTGATTACCATTTATTTCGAAGTTTGCAGAATTCATTGAATGGTAAAACTTTCACAAATGACGATGACCTTCACGCGCACCTGGTTCAGTTTTTTGCTGATAAGGACCAGAAATTTTATGAGCGCGGAATCATGCAGCTGAAAGAAAGATGGCAAAAGGTCATTGAGCAAAATGGAAAATATATAATTGATTAAAAACTATTCTTCGTTTAAAAAAAAGTGTTCTATTTTATACTACAAAACCGAAAGTACTTAGTTGCCAACCCAATATTATTATTCATTTGTACATAATTAATCCTATAAATATAATAACTTTGTACTAAAGAAACGCAATTTTAAAGTCGAGAAAGACGTGTAAGTAAATTCCTTACTCTTCTTCAAAAGAAAAGAACATAAATACACAAACGATTCCTTTTCTTAACAACACGTAATAGCCAACTTTCTCACGCTATTTTCTTTGTACATTTACATATTATTTTATCGAAATTTATCGTTAATTTACAGAAGTACTTCGGCCTTTTAAAAATACCATTATCGAGATAAAAAATTGATGGATTTTCTGTCATGCCGGTAACTATCTTGAGAGCTCTAAATGCAATAAAGAGGATAAAGTTTAATCTTATAAGTGGAAGCAAACAGATTAACGGGTACAGTACCTCCAAAAATGGAATTTGAGAAATCGCTTTAGGTTTTAATCTTAATATCACATTCTTTAATTAGTAAACAATTAAGATTATCATTGTTATATCATTTCGTAACAAACGTACTCTTATTATATCAATTATATTATGAGGACGTTTCTGATAATAAGTATTATATATTTACTTAATTCTTCTCTTCAGTTTTTTCACGTCTATTCCATACTTGGCACCTATACACTTATTGACAAGACGCGGAGCAACTAGTCTGTTGTTTGATTAAAAAGACCGAAAAAAATAATAATAAAATTAAAGATTTTATAATCGAATATACAACCCCATATACACTACAGGCCATAAGCGAGGGATCACTTATCTTAAATAACAAAACACTTGTATTTTAGACACATCCCTCAGACTTTTACCTGTTTTGGTGAGAATAATTGAAATAACAGTTGTAAATGTAATTCTGAGAAGGACTATTCGGATTGTTATTATAAATTAGATAAATATATTTGTTTCTGAAAAATATTGTAAATCCTTTTAATAGTTTTATGGCGTCTATTTAATAGAAATATTTTATATACCCCAATAAATTTAATAGGGTTTACAACGCAATATTATTATAAGGTATTAGGAATTCATAGTAAACTATTTAGCAATTTAAAAATTAGTTTTCGTGCAGCGTTTGTCCGAGTAAGTTGCAATGCGAGTATTTGAGAACAGACGTAAAAGTAACTTATAAAAATGCCGAAAAGAAAGGAACTTAGCGCAGAAACTCGTAGTTCTATAATAACGCTACATGGAGAAAAATTTTCACTGCAGCAAATAGCCCAAAAGTTAAATTTATCTTATCACGCGGTGCAAGGAACAGTGAAACGATATTCACAAAGTGGATCATTACAACCAATAAAACGTTGCGGAAGGCCAAGGGTAACTACCAGACAAGAGGATTTATGCCTAAAAATACTATCAAAACGAAATAGGCGCCTCACAGCTCCTCAGCTTCGAGCAGAGCTGAATGAAGGCCGTCGAAAGCCGGTGTCACTGACTACTGTAAAACGACGGTTGACAAAGGCGGGACTACATGGGCGTATTGCAGCTCGAAAACCATTATTGAATCCACGAAATCGTAAAAAACGGATACAATGGGCCCAGGACCATCAACACTGGGACATGGAAATGTGGAAGCAGGTGTTATGGATAGATGAGTCAAAGTTCCAAGTGTTTGGTAGTAATCGACGAGTTTTCGTTCGAAGACAAGTGGGTGAAAGGATGTTACCCGAATGTGTAATGCCAACTGTTAAACACGGGGGAGGTTCTGTGCTTGTTTGGGGATCCTCTTCCTTTGATGGTGTCGGAGATTTGTACCGCATTGAGGGCATTTAAAAAAAAAAGGGGTACCTGAAGATTTTGGAGGAACATGCAATTCCGTCTGGATTAAGGTTAATTGGTGAAGGTTTTCACCTACAACAAGATAATGATCCCAAACACACTTCCCAACTTTGTAGAAACTATGTGAATCAAAAAGAGGAGGAAGGGGTACTGATAAATATGATTTGGCCACCACAATTACCCGATCTCAACCCTATCGAATTACTGTGGGATAAATTAGATAGAAACGTGAGAGAAAGCTGTCCACAATCGCAGAAACAGCTTTGGGAGCAACTTACAAGGGTGTGGAATAATTTACCAATGGATACGCTCCAGAAACTTGTATCGCGGTTGCCCAATATTTGTAAAGAAATCATTAAGCACAGAGGTGGATACTTCGACGAAAGTCGAATATGATAAGAAATTCTACAGAATATGTTGAAATTATTTTATTTTATAAAGAAAACTGTTCATTGGTCTCGTAGATATAGTTTTGTAGAAATATACGTTTTGTTTCACTAAGCGTGCATTTTAACCATCTACCATTACCCGCATTTGACCCCCTGTGATTTCTATCAATTCTCCAAACTACAATACATAATAAAAGATAAAGTAATTAAATTTTAATGGTTTTGGTAATTAGCCATAACAGATAGAAAAATATTTATTTTATAGAGATTAACTCTGCTCACTATCTGATTGGAAATATCCATTACCAAATTGTATTTTCGGAAATTGCTCAGTTACTAAGAAAATATAATTAGAATTTCTATTGCTTGACTGGGAGTGTTCTGTCCTGAAAGATATTTTGTAATTAACGAACTTGTTTCGTTCGTACTTTCAGTGTGTTAATTTATATAAGCTCCAGATTAGATTATAAATAATAACATACGAATGACACACACATGTTTAATATTAAATGATGATGTTCATCGATAAGAAGTGTCTAATTTAATAAATTGCTGTTCATAAAAAAATATATACAAGGATATAAATAATATGGCGAATGTTATATAAATATTTCAAATTCAAAATTTAATTTTTACTGATTTATATTGGGAGAAGCATGACGGAGAACATGTTCTCATGTATATCGGGTTTTTACAATAGTGTGAATAATTTACTTTTATGAATAATAATAATAATAATAATATAATAGCTTTATTGTAATTCGTCGAAAAGAAAGAAATACAAACGTCATGACATAGATATGTTACATATATAATTTAAAAAAAAGAAAGGAGTAAATAAAATGTATTATATCTTAAATAAATCTATGATTTATATATTCAGATATGCTATATGGTTCCAGCTCAATTAAGAGATCACGAACTCTCGATTTAAATACTGAAAATACCCTAACCTCTCTGAACGATTCGGGCAAGTGATTAAAAAATTTAATGGCAGAGTAGCGGAGTCCACTTTCCACCAAGGCAAGGCGGTGTTTAGGATAGTAGTAATCATTTTTGTGTCTTGTGGAGTAATCGTGAGTAGCGATATGCTCCTCAAACAAATGTTCATGCTTGTAAGCAAAAAGCAGGACCTCAAAAATATATATCCCAAAAACAGTTAGGAGAAAATGTTCTCTGAACACGCCCCTGCACGACTGCTCAAAATTCATGTTGTGCATTATTCTGAGGATTCTTTTCTGAATTATAAATACGCGATCCAATTCACTGCTACTACCCCAAACAGCAATGCCATACCTTACCCTGGAGTAAAAGCATCCAAAATATATCATTCGTAGCGCCTGATCGCTAACGAGTTTCCTCAAGAGACGAATCCCAAAGCATACATTTGCAAGGACTTTACATAAAACATTGATATGATCCTTCCACTTTAGGAACTGATCGACCGTAACTCCCAATAAGTGAACACTATTTTGTACAGGATACAAGGAATGGCCAAGCTCCACACTGTCAGGGATATCAGTAAAATTGTTGCATCTAAACAGAATTATGTTTGTCTTCGAGTTGTTAATATTCAGGTTATTACATGACAGCCAGTTCTGTACTGTACCCAATACAGATTCAGTGCTGTCAATAACCTGATTTAAAGAATTGCCGGTGACTAAAAGCGTGGTATCATCGGCATAATTGATTGTAAGGCATTGATTATTAGGTCTGTGTTCCAGATAATGAATGTCATTGAAATATAAGAGAAACAAGATGGGCCCAAGGATACTACCTTGTGGAACACCCCTAGAGAACATTATCTCATCTGAATAAACATTACCACCTTTGATATTTAAGCACACCGATTGTGATCTGTTACTAATGTAAGATTTGAACCAAGAAAGGGCAGTGCCTCTTATACCGTAGCGTTCGAGTTTGCTTAAAAGAAGTTTATGATCCAAAGTGTCAAAAGCTTTGGACAAATCTAACAAGCAACCACATGGTAATCTTTTGTCATCCAATGCATTGAGGACTTCGTCAGTGAAATCATATAGAGCGGTTTCAATACTCTTACCCTTGGCAAACCCATGTTGATTTTTATTAATTAAACCATGCTTTGATAAGAAATGTGTTAATCTGGAGTACGCTGCTTTCTCGAATAATTTTGAAAAACCGGTTAACAGGCTAACCGGTCTGTAATTTTCTAGATTATTAGGATCACCTTTCTTGAACAACGGAACAACCAAAGCATGTTTGAGGTAGTCCGGAAAAATGCCTGTAGCAAAGGAGTGATTAATTATGTGGGTCAATAATATTATGAATCGCCGAACCTAATTCAAAATATTGCAAGATAATGATTATTCAAAACAGTAGTTAGAGTTCAAGTGATATCTTTAAGAATTGCTACTAGATGTAGTGTTAGAAACATTTCCTCATTCACTTCAAAGTCCAAATACATATATCCTATAAAAAATCCAGTCCATATATTAGAATATATATAAAAATAAAATATTTCTATATGGCGTTATACACAGTCTGTCTCAAAGACAACGGAACTTGAAATAAAAACAAAAGCTTGCTATTTTGGCAAAATTCGTTTATTTTATTCAAAGTAGTCGCCTTCGGTTTCAATATAACGTTTTGCACGGTCAATTAACATGTCGAATGAATTTTTAAGTTCATCTTTAGAGATGTCCTTCAAGGTCGCTGTCGACGCCTTTTTAATGGCTTCGGCGTCGGAATAACGCTGTCCTTTCATCGGCAAATGTAGTTTGGAAAATAGATAGAAATCACAGAGGGGCGAATCCGGTGAATATGGTGAATGGTTGATGGTTAAAATGCCATTTGTAGTTAGAAAATTAGTGATAAGCGTCGAGCGATGAGATGGTGCATTATCACATAACAAACGTCAGTTACCATTTACACGATATTCAGGGCGCACACGACGAATACTCGCCAGAAGACGCTTTATAACACCAACATAATATACAGCATTGACTGTTTGACTAGTTGGTACAAACTCTTTGTGCTCTCCGTCCTTCGAATCATAAAAACAAATCAACATTGTCTTCCTTTTGATTTCTCCAAACAGCTTTTTTTCGGTCTTTCATCGCTTGGATGCTTCCATTCAGAGCTTTAACGCTTGGTCTTTGGATCATATTGAAAACACCACATCTCATCGCCAGTTACGATAGAATAATCATTCTCAGTCGCAAATGCTGTATCAAAATGCGATGAATTGAATCTTTAGAAATATTTAATTATATTCTCACATATTGAAATGAGGATTTCGGCTCACTTCTGATAAATTCACGGACAAGTTCGACGTTACTTTCCGTAGCCACAGATTTTCTTGCACTAGGATGTTCGTCGTCATTTATGTCCGTAAAATCATCTTTAAATCGTTTATACCACTTATGCACACTCCTACGTGATAAACACGTACCATACACTTGTTTCATCAAATTAAACGTTTCAGTAAACGATTTACCGAGTTTAAATTGATATTTGCTTGTTCAAAATTCATTTTTTGACCAATGCCAAATACACACTGTTACTTTATGTATAATTTCTCTGTTTCTAATGATGCAAATGTCGTGATATTTTGACATGACATTGGTGAAAGGTCTACCTTACCGACGCATTTTTTTTTTAATAGATGGCGCCACTAAGAATTACTATTTCAAAAAAGTTCCGTTTTCTCTGCGACAGACTGTCTATAACACATAAAACTGTAGTGCAAGAAGACGAAAATATATTACACAGATACAATCACAACTACTTATGTATTGGGTTGGCAACTAAGTACTTTCGGTTTTTACTGATAGAGAGCGTTGCTTTATTTTTTAGTGCTGTACTTTACCGTTTGTCGCGTGATACTAGTCACATTAATGTAATTTCAGAAGCAAGTAGTGCGTGATTTTTATTAAAGCTATTAGTTGTGGGTTAATTTTAAATCGAGTGCAGAAACGAACATTTTCGACATATTTTACTATTTTATTTCCGTAAAGGAAAAAAAGGTGCTGCGGTTCACAAAAAGATATGTGAAGTTTATTGTGCTAATTGCTTAACAGAGCGCACGTGTCAGAATTGGTATAAAAAATTCCGTTCTGGAGATTTTCCCCTCAAAGATGAGCAACGTTCTGGTCGGCCTACTGAAGTTGATGATGACCAAACCAAAGTCATAATTGAAGAGGATCGTCATATAGCTGTTCGAGAGGTTGCGGAGAAGCTACATGTATCGCACACAACAATTGAAAAACATTTAAAATATCTTGGGCTAGTTAAGAAGCTTGATATTTGGGTACCTCACGAATTGAAAGAAATTCATTTAACACAAAGAATCAACTTTTGCGATATGCACCTTAGACGAAATGAAACCGACCCTTTCTTAAAAAGAATCATCACTGGTGATGAAAAATGGGTCCTGTACAGTAACATAGTTCGAAAACGATCATGGAGCAAACACGATAAACCAGCTCAAACTACATCGAAAGCTGAATTGCATCCAAAAAAGATCATGCCGTCAGTTTGGTGGGATTACAAAGGTGTTGTGTTTTTGGAGCTGCTTCCAAGGAACCAAACGATCAATTCTGATGTTTACTGTCAACAATTAATAAAACTGGATGAAGCAATCAAAGAAAAACGGCCAGAATTGTCAAATCGGAAAGGTGTAGTTTTCCACCAAGATAATGCAAGGCCTCACACATCTTTGGCAACTCGTGGGAAACTATTGGAGTTTGGCTGGGAAGTGATGCGACATCCCCCCATACAGCCCTGATCTAGCACCATCTGATTACCATTTATTTCGAAGTTTGCAGAATTCTTTGAATGGTAAAACTTTCACAAATGACGATGACCTTCACTCGCACCTGGTTCAGTTTTTTGCTGATAAGGACCAGAAATTTTATGAGCGCGGAATCATGCAGCTGAAAGAAAGATGGCAAAAGGTCATTGAGCAAAATGGAAAATATATAATTGATTAAAAACTATTCTTTGTTTAAAAAAAAAGTGTTTTATTTTATACTACAAAACCGAACGTACTTAGTTGCTAATCCAATACACAGTGATAGACAAAAGGTTGAAAACTGTTCAAGTTTCAATGTATAATGCTAAAATTAGATATTTCTCTATTATAAACTATAAATTGAGAACGAATTTGGTAAATTTCTTCGTGGTATTTGTGCCAAATGGTGCTTTTACAAAAATGAGTTGTAAAAGTAAATACAAAGAATAAAACCCTTAGGCCAAGTTGCCAAATTTTTTGAAAAAGCGTGTGTTGCTGTTCAGATTGAAAAATAAATATTCAAAAAAATGAAGTGTAAAAATTTTGTGACAGTCGATTTAATAAATTCTTTTGCAGTTATCAATAGTAATAGTTTTCATGTTATTAGAGGTTTTTAGAGCTTTTAACGTTGTTAAGTGTCGGTAAATACGCTTTATCATAGACGGATGCTCTCATTTGATGATATTCAACATTGACGGGGTGTACGAACACATTTGTGACTCTATAGTAAGGAGTAAATATTAAACACAAATATTTATCTTTACATTAGTCATATGTACGATATTTATCTCTTTTACAACTACTAAACTATCACAATAATATCGATTTAAACTCGATAACTGCATTCCTATGTTAGTAATCATATTAAATTACAAAAAGGAGTTCTAAGAAAAGCAAATGAGGACGATAGAAAATGGGGAAGAGGGGAATTATTTATATTGTATTATTATTCATCAGTATTCGTCAGATAATGAAGCTTTAACTTAATTCGTGTTAATAAAAATGTGTAAGTTGAAATTATGTTTCAAAATGAAATATTGAACATTAATTTCTAAGTTTTATTCTGGATATTCGGCAAGGACAGTTGGTGACCGTTTACAATGGACACACAAAAAAGTTAATTAATGTTTATATATAATCAATATTTATATTATATGATTGTTTTTTTTAAATTTACTTATTTTGACATACATATTTAGATAAAATTAAAATATAGTATTTTTCAAGTGCGTAATCATCTTATATGAGTAATATGTATATGCGAATAAAAAATAAAATAAAAAAGAAGATGATTGAGATGTCATCGAAACGTCGAGACGCCGATTCTTTCAAGAATTTCTGTCCACCATCGCGGAGAGCCCGACAATCTAATATTACTCATACTTACAACCGCGAGAACTTTCATTCGAACATATATATATATATATATATATATATATATATATATATACAACTGTGGGCAAAAAATAGTAAGACTTTTTAATTCAAATTTCGCGCGAAAACCCATTCGTCGAAATATTTTTTTTCTAGTTTGGTATGACTGTCAGTGACATCTGCGCCAAATGTCACATCAAAATAATCATTAGTGTTTACTATACGCTTGTTTTCTGAAGTACGAAAAGTGCATTCGGATTTTTACAAATATGTGAAATTATTCAACAAAGAAGTTCCATTAAATTTTGTGTGCGGAATCAAATTTCTGGTGCCGAAACGTTCAGAATGTTGCAAAAGGCCTTCGGTGATAATTGTTTGTCGCGAGTGAGTGTTTTTGATTGGTACAAATTATTCAAAGAGGGTCGAGAACGCCTTGATGACGAGCCACGTCCAGGACGGCCATCAACATCAACTGATGATCAACACGTCAATAGAATCAAGGAATTGGTGCTTGAGAATCGACGATTAACAGTCAGAGACCTTACTGGCATCGTTGGAATATCGGAAGGATCAGTGAAAACCATTTTGAAAGATCATTTGGGCCTAAGAAAAGTGAAAGCACGATTTGTTCCAAAATCACTCAATTTTTTCGAAAAACAGTGTCGCGTTGACGTCGGTGAAACAATGCGACTATCAAGACAAAATGAAAGGCATCATAACTGGGGATGAGACTTGGATCTACGCTTATGACCCGGAAGCAGACGATCAATCGGCCGAATATCGTATCAAAGGTGAGCCGAAGCCCAAAAAACCACGTCAAAGCAAGTCAAAAATCAAGGATATGTTGAGAGTTTTCTTCGATTATCGAGGTGTGGTGCACTCCGAATTCCTTCCGACCGGCCAAACTGTCAACAAAGAATACTATTTGAGTATTATGCGTGATTTGCGCAGTGCTATTCGTAAAAAGAGGCCGACAACTCTTGGTTTTTGCACCACGATAATGCACCTTCGCATACTGCATTAATTCTTCAAGAGTTTTTCGCCAAATTTTCAACCAACATCGTGCCGCAACCACCGTATTCGCCGTGTGACTTCTGGCTCCGTGCGACTTCTGGCTATTCAGCAAACTCTAACGATCGCTCCGGGGAAACCGTTTTGAGTCAATTGAAGACATTAAACGTAAATCGCTACGCGCATTGAAGGCTATTCCTGAAATTGACTTTAACAACTGTTTCGAGAATTGGAAGAAACGTTGGCAGTGTATTGGGGCCAGGGGGGATTACTTTGAGGGGGACGAAATAGATTTGGAAGAGTAAATTAAGAATTTAAAAATTATGAACAAAGTCTTACTATTTTTTGCCCACAGTAGTATATATACACAAGATTAAATATTCGTAAGGGTAATTGTTCTTTCTGAATACATAATTTTTCAATTCATTCGGAGATTGGCCGAATGACCCGGCCCTAGATAAGTAAGTACCATATTTATTTTATTTGATTGTTAGTAAAATTAAATATTTTTTTCATTCAAATTGAGACTTTCATAATTCTTTTATGATATAATCTCATTTATCTATCTAACATTGTCATTAATAATATTATAAATACAACATATCGTAACAATTTTACGATCCAAGGTGAGGCTTAAATATTACCACCTCTATCTTATACATGCATATAATTATATAACACAAATATATATGTATACTCATATATAAGAGACAGAGAAAGAGTGACGTGTTTATAGCAAAAATATCTATCAGTATATGAATGCTTACTGGCATAACAAATGAGGATTAATCCATCAAATTGTTTACATAATGTGGTTTATCGAGTGACTGAAGTATAAAGATAACGATGAGTTATATGCCATAAAGACAGAGAGATTTATTCTTTGTTCTAATACATTTTTATGTAGAATTTTGTTGGGGAACTTATTTTATATTTAAAAATTGACTTCAGATTTCTCGAAGTAATTTGATACGTTAATATCAAAGAAAACTAAACTTCCTTGTTTAGATAATAATACGTACTTTAAGAGGCAAATTGCCATCATTAAAGACGTGGGTATACTATTCATTTCAAAGTTGTCTTTTAAAATCGTACTTGGAAACTGTTTAGTTATCTGAGTGCAAACCTCTAAGTTGCATTATGCACGTTGTCAGTAATTATAATAACAATGTTTTATTGCCCTATAAAATTAGTATTTCAATTATAGGACAATACAAATATACCCATGATGAACAATTATATGCAGAACGAGTATTTTTTCACATAAAAGTTGAGATATTCAGTCATTACTACCTTTGACGCCCTCAAAATATTGTAATTTATATCACAACTATCACTGATTTGATTGAAATGATTAGTAATAATATATAGTGGCGAATTCAGTAAGGCATTTGTTCTGTAAAACTGCAAGTATGATGGAAGATGTCTTATTCATATTCTAAGCATTAAAAATGCTATCCGTCGTGGAAGTCAAGTACAATCAATGTTGCTGTGAAGAAGTTTATGTAAAAATATAACATTGCTTTTTATTCTTTTAAACTGAAGAGATGGAATTCCAAAGTGTGGATGAAGAAACGAATGGTCGGCTTTTCTTTGGGGGTAAACCACAGAAACTTTAAAAATTTCCTCTGAACTATCTCCAATTGGCGCTTTCTGGACGTCCATCAACTTCAAAAACGGATGGCAATGTCGAGAAAATTCGTGCAATTGTGCTTGAAGGCCGACGACGAACCACTGAAGCAATTGCGGAGTTATATGGAATAACTTGGAGCTCAGTGCAGCCAATTGACAATGTAGCTGCCCACACAACCTTTGGAGTTCGCCAGGTCTTGGCTAAAAACAGCATAACTCCCTTGCCCCACGCCTCCTACTAACATGATCATGGTCCGTGCGACTTGTTTCGACGAATGAAGAGGGACAAAAAATAACATCGTTTTAACGACGTGGAAGAGGTGATGATAAAACGACACTGCAGCTCGCAGCTATACCGAAAAACGAGTTTCAGCAATGTTTGCAATGGAATCGTCGGTTAGACAAGTTAAAGTTCAATGGAGAGTATATTGCAGGTGAGATGGTTGTTTTGTAACAAAAAATAAAATACAGGTTATTATAGAGATATTCCTGTTATTTTTGGATAGCCCCTCGCATATGGAAATATTGATTTATTTAAAGTTTTATATTATTCGTATGTGGCTATTGTTTGTTACGCCTCTTGCTTATTTTCATTATAGTTTTATCATCGAGTATTGACGGACGTAGATTGATTAATTTACGGACAGAGAAGCAAACAGTAAGCTAAATAAAACAATAAAATCGCGTTGTATGGTACATAGTTTAAGTATTTCTTCTATTGGGTTGGCAACTAGCTACTTTCGGTTTTTACGGATAGAGAGCGTTGCTTTATTTTTTGTATAACGTATGTTAGTGCTGTACTTTACCGTTTGTCGCGTGATACTAGTCACATTGAGGTAACTTCAGAAGCAAGTAGTACGTGATTTTTATTAAAGCTATTAGTTGTGGGTTAATTTTAAATGGAGTGCAGAAACAAACATTTTCGACATATTTTACTATTTTATTTCAGTAAAGGAAAGAAAGCTGCTGCGGCTCACAAAAAGATATGTGAAGTTTATGGTGCTAATTGCTTAACAGAGCGCACGTGTCAGAATTGGTATAAAAAATTCCGTTCTGGAGTTTTTCCCTCAAAGATGAGCAACGTTCTGGTCGGCCTACTGAAGTTGATGATGACCAAACCAAAGTCATAATTGAAGAGGATCGTCATATAGCTGTTCGAGAGGTTGCGGAGAAGCTACATGTATCGCACACAACAATTGAAAAACATTTAAAATATCTTGGGCTAGTTAAGAAGCTTGATATTTGGGTACCTCACGAATTGAAAGAAATTTATTTAACACAAAGAATCAACTTTTGCGATATGCACCTTAGACGAAATGAAACCGACCCTTTCTTAAAAAGAATCATCACTGGTGATGAAAAATGGGTCCTGTACAGTAACATAGTTCGAAAACGATCATGGAGAAAACACGATAAACCAGCTCAAACCACATCGAAAGCTGAATTGCATCCAAAAAAGATCATGCTGTCAGTTTGGTGGGATTACAAAGGTGTTGTGTTTTTTGAGCTGCTTCCAAGGAACCAAACGATCAATTCTGATGTTTACTGTCAACAATTAATAAAACTGGATGAAGCAATCAAAGAAAAACGGCCAGAATTGTCAAATCGGAAAGGTGTAGTTTTCCACCAAGATAGTGCAAGGCCTCACACATCTTTGGCAACTCATGGGAAACTATTGGAGCTTGACTGGGAAGTGATGCCACATCCCCCATACAGCCCTGATCTACCACGATCTGATTACCATTTATTTCGAAGTTTGCAGAATTCTTTGAATGGTAAAACTTTCACAAATGACGATGACCTTCACTCGCACCTGGTTCAGTTTTTTGCTGATAAGGACCAGAAATTTTATGAGCGCGGAATCATGCAGTTGAATGAAAGATGGTAAAAGGTCATTGAGCAAAATGGAAAATATATAATTGATTAAAAACTATTCTTTGTTTAAAAAAAAAGTGTTTTATTTTATACTACAAAACCGAATGTACTGAAAAAACCGAAAAAATACTGTTGCGACAACCCATTATTTACACTACGTATACTTAACGAAATCTATTTTATTTCGATTGCTGAGTAGATCTGTTTTCGAGTTCCCCTCGTAAGTTATTAGTAACTAATATGTAATCATATTTCAACGGTTAAATTATGAAATAGAAGATTAAATTAGCGAATAAAATGTGTAAACAACATTTTTGTTACATCGTCGTGTAGACAATAGAAAAATACGTTAAAAAACGCTGTAAATTCACTCGTGCCTATATCCTTTTTCCTTTCCAAACACTGTTTCACGTTACACTAATCGCAACAGCAGGAACAACCAGATCATTTCTAATTTCAAGTTTTTACCGACTTCCAATCAAATCCTGGCTCAAGCGGTAGCTATTTAAAATGTGTATAACCTACTTTACTTCGAAATGAGTAGGTGACGCAGGTAGGTCTGTGGCTTTATTTTACAGTACCTGGTAATTATATTAACCATTACAATTTTAGATTTTTAATGTTAATTCTAAACAAATGAAATTTAAAACGTATGCTTTTATAACCTGATTCGAGTTCCGCGGTCGTTGTCCTTACTTTTTCCATCTTGAACAACATTAAAACAATCTTTAAACCCCATTCCAAACTTTCAGACCCATTTTCAATAAAAGACCGCGTTTCTCTAGGATCGCTTACTGTGTTCAGGATCCCTTTCTCGTGCAACAATGTGTATATCGACGAAACAAAGCGGTTTGTCGGTACTCGTGTTTCAGAACATGAGCACTGTACCAGATTGCTGCGTGTAGCTGGCTGTGCACTTGAGCATAGGCTTGAAACCGGGCACCATATCCAGTTCAATTCTAATAAAATCCTGTCCAACCTTAGTCATTACTCTAGCTGAAAAATCCGTGAATCTATAAAGATCTCTAAACTCTCTAATAACCTAATCGTAATGATGGTTATCTCCCGACACAACGGTTGGCAATTCTGTATCTCCATAAAACTCAATTGTACTGTAACGCTCCATTAACTCGTGACCAATATACTTATATAAACTCATCCACCACAACCTTGCACTAGTCTCAGTGCAACAACGAAAGCTGTAACAACAGTTAAGCTCTGAAGACGTCCCATAAGAGGTGACGAAACGTTTGCAGCAGAATTATTGAAGACGCGGTTCAGCTCGGAAGCCAAGATGAAAGTATACGTCTATAGTATAGATTTGAAAAGATTTACAATAGAATATATTTGTTTCAAACCTCTCTTAGCTTAAATGGCCGCTGGAGTTCGTTTAGGCATGCAAGCATACAAGCTTTTACGGTGTCTTTCTGTTTTCTTTCCATATTTTTTCAAAATTTTTTAAAAATGATTAAATTGGGATTTGGAAACTAATGAACAATAGATATAAGAACACTTCAAACATTCTCGATCGGACTGACGTCCGGTGAATTTCCAGGCCAATGTATACAAAAATCGCAAAAAATATTCTGGACAAATTTCGCCGTATGGTACAGAGCCCTTGCATAAACATAGAAGAATTTTCTTCTGCATCTAAAGAAGTAGGGAACCAGTAATGTTTCTATTACATTTTGTATTGATGATAGATCATAGTTTTCGACAAAGTACAGATGTCCTGTTTCAGCTCCAGTAACGCATGACCATACCATTACAGCAGGGAGATGTTTAACACTTTGATCTACATATTTCTATATGTAACGTTACCAAGACGTTTGTCTCATAAATTTCATTGATTCTGTACCAGTTTCGAGTCGTGACTCGTCACTGAATACGACCTGTGGTTGAGAAATTAACAACAGCAACTAAGGCGTAACATAAGGAAACATATTTTGAAAGTTTGAGATATAAGTTTATACAAAGATCTTTCTCCATTCTCTAACAGTAAAATGGTGATGCATCTTGGTTCACAGTAGACGTTTTTTCTTCATTGTTTCGTTCGCAAGGTTCGTTCTGATACCTCTATATTAAAGGACTCTTTATTTAGAAAACTTAAGTAATTAATAATAATTATCCTAGAATCCGGTGCTCCGTCTGTGGCACTACACCGGTATACTAAAGGACTGCAGAAAAGGAAGCCTGTATATTTTCTATCCTAATTACCTTCCCACCAATTCTACTTTTAGAATACAAACCAATCCCTGATAAAGTTTCTATTCTATTTTTTTCACCGTTTATATCTTTCGTCTCGCCCATTAAGTCCGTTATAAAAATATAAAGTATAAAATTATTCTACCACTAATCTAACTATAAGACACTAAACTAAAAACGGTATATACTAGCTTCTTCTGAGCTTCCGGGCTGGAACCGCGTCACTGGTATAACTGCTGACGTTTCGTACCCACTCGCATGGGGCTACTGCTGCTACTGTCTGTCGCACTGAAACAGTTGCAGTGCGACAGACAGTACAGTAGTTGAGCCCTGAAGATGTCCCATACGAGTGGGTACGAAACGTCGGCAGTTATACCAGTGACGCGGTTCCAGCCCGGAAGCCCAGAAGAAGATAGTATGGACCACGACCGCGGAAGTTTACTAACAGATTAAAAACGGTATATATATATTATTACAAACACTCTTCGAGGGTTCTAATAATTCTGAATAAATTTTACTTGTATAAACGCATTGTACCATCCATTCCTCAACAAAATTTACCTACCGAGCAGGTAAAGATTATGAGTTCTGTAAGGGGTTAACGATCTCCGAACTTAATACTATACATGAAATAAATAAATATATGTATATTGAGGTTAACAGTCTGTGTGTTTAAGACAGAAGAATATTTATCCTTCTTAGAGAATACAATAATTGTATTTAAAATATAGTATGCATTATAATTGAGACTTGGGTTAATTTAATTACCAGAAACTGTATGCTACTTTTTAGAAATGCTGCTTTTTCAAAGTTTACCCCCCCCCCCCACACACACATTGACAAATTCAGTGCGCCATCTATATTTTATTTATTCTTAAAAAACCGCGAAATTTGAAATAACCTTTATTTAACATTACCCATTTCAACCTTTGATATTCTCGCATTCATCTTGTATGAATAATTATCAATTGTATTTATAATATCTTATTTAGGATCGGTATTATCATCGGGATACGTAATTTACTGCAATAATATCACGTCGGGTAATTTAGAAAGTTTTAAACCGACGTTTGCGAAAAAAAGGAAGGCAATTTTGTTGTTACAATTTTTTTCAGAGCATAACCGCCTTGCGATGTTTATAAAAGCGAAGTTATAAAAGATTTATGACAGGATGTTTTTGCTTAATATTTTATAATTCAATTTTGTACATTAAAACAAATATTCGATAAATTGATCTACGAAGATGTGAATCATTTAAATTTTTTTTTTTGATTAAATTATACAGGTTTATCGGAGAATATAGTAAGCCGTGATATTTTAGCGTCTTAATTTTAGGCTATTCGTGAATCCCGAACGTTTGCATGGTCATCAATATCAATTCACTAAAATTAGTAATTTTTTTAAATGAACAAAATGGGGAATAGTTCGAAGTTCAATAAAATATCCATCATAAAACACTGTATTAGCAGTATTAACATAAATGAACTGCAAATTCGAATTAGCCTTCTGTCAATACATTTTATTGATTTCGCCATGAACAGGAGGGCATATCTAAAGTGAATTTTCGAAAAAATGCGTTTTTTCCGGCTCGATTTCGGTTTCTCGGACATATCTCGAACTCGCTGCGACGCCTGGTCACAGCGTGTTCCAGTTTGGAAGGAAGCCAATACCAGAGAGAATTGGAAAGGTGAGAAGATTGTATAACACATTGAAAAACACTTTTATTTATTTCTTTTAGTTGTTTTAATAACTGAATAGGCATTCGCCAAATAAAATTCGAAGTAATACGATTTTTTTAAACGCAAAAAATGGGGAATAGTTCCAAGTTCAATAAAATATCCATCATAAAACACTGTATTAACAGTATTAACATAGATGAACTGCAAATTCCAATTAGCCTTCTGTCGATACATTTTATTGAATTCGCCATGAACAGGAGGGCATATCTAAAGTGAATTTTCGAAAAAATGCGTTTTTTTCCGGCTCGATTTCGGTTTCTCGGACATATCTCGAACCCGCTGCGACGCCTGGTCACAGCGTGTTCCAGTTTGGAAGGAAGCCAATACCAGAGAGAATTGGAATGGTGAGAAGATTGTATAACACATTGGAAATCACTTTTATTTATTTATTTTAGTTGTTTTAATAACTGAATAGACATTCACCAAATAAAATTCGAAGCAATACGATTTCTTTAAATGCAAAAAATGGGGAATAGTTCGAAGTTCAATAAAATATCCATCATAAAGCACTGTATTAGGAGTATTAACATAGATGAACTGCAAATTCCAATTAGCCTTCTGTCAATACATTTTATTGATTTCGCCATTAACAGGATGGCATATATAAAGCGTTCGTACGTATCGTCAGTGCATAGCATGAGATTATACTTCTATCACACTATCTTATCAGGGATGATTACTAAATATCAAATGCATACGTTTCTGCCGCATATATTTACATTTTAATTGCAGTTATGTAAAAGGTTTATGAAGAAGATTAGTTTGAATTAATTAGTTTAACAACTACATTATTTATACTTAAAAGTACGTAAGTAGTGACTTAAATGTGTACTATATTTTGTGACATATCAGTAACATGAAAATCTTCGAGCTTAAAAGTGCGTATATGAGACACAAAAGAGGAAAACTCTTGAAGTGTTGGACTTACCGTATTTTGTGGACGGATACATTGTCACCACGATCCCTGTTTCAAGACACTAACACGCATTTGCTATTAACATGTAAAATTAAATAATCTAGTTGGCAATACACAGGTAGAATATTCCCGCACAACGTGTACTAAAATACTAACTATATTTTGTAATCTGGTCCGTTATCTATAATTCCTTAATTGAAGTAATACTTACGGCATGTTCCATTGCATTCTATATAAAATGACGTATTTATTACAAAATAATAATAGTAATACGGTAAATGAAGTAATCAAAAATTAGAATCGCATATACACTACCGTCCATAAGTTTAATCGCACTACAGATAGTTTTAAAATTGCGCAATGATATCAAAGAGACTGTTTATTTTCGTGGCAAATTTATTTATAAAATACTAAATTAACATACAATTCAAAGAACTGACGTTATTAATCTAAGTAATATCATAATAACAGTCGAACTGTCCCCGATCTACCGTAGTAAAACATAGTTTTTTGGCAAAATTCGATTTTATTATTCAACATATGTAGTTGCCTTCGAGGGCGATACACCGTTTATAGCGTTCTTCCAACTTTTCGATACCATTTTTGTAGTACGAATTGTCTTTAGCCTCGAAATAGGCCTCAGTTTCGGTGATCACCTCCTCATCCTTGCTAAATTTCTTCCCGGCGAGCATTCTCTTGAGGTCTGCAAACAGGAAATAGTCGCTGGGGGCCACATCTGGAGAGTACGGTGGATGGGGAAGTAATTCGAAATCCAATTCACTTAATTTGGCCATTGTTTTCATTGATTTGTGACACGGTGCATTGTCTTGATGAAACAGCACTTTCTTCTTCTTCATATGGGGCCGTTTTTTTGCGATTTCGTTCTTCAAACGGTCCAATAACGCTGTATAATAGTCGCTGTTGATGGACTGGCCCTTTTTAAGATAATCTATGAAAATTATTCCATGCGCATCCCAAAAAACCGACGCCATATCTTTTCCAGCTGACTGTTGCGTCTTTCCACGCTTTGGAGCCGGTTCATCGCGTGCAGTCCACTCGGCTGACTGTCGATTGGACTCTAGAGTGTAGTGATGAATCCATGTTTCATCCATTATCACATATCGACGCAAAAACTAGGTTTTATTACGATTTAACAGCTTCAAACACAGCTCAGAATCATCAACTCGTTGTTGTTTTTGATCGAATGTGACCTCGCGCGGCACCCATTTTGCACAGAGCTTCCGCATGCCCAAATATTCATGCACGATGTGTCCAACACGTTCCTTTGATATCTTTAGGATGTTAGCTATCTCGATCAACTTTACTTTACGGTCATTTAAAATGATTTTGCGAACTTTTTTGATGTTTTCGTCGGTGACAGCCTCTTTTGGTCGTCCACTGCGTTCGCCGTCGTCGGTGCTCATTTCACCACGTTTAAACTTAGCATACCAATCAATTATGGTTGATTTTCCTAGCGCAGAGTCCGGAAATTCCTCATCAAGCCATGCTTTTGCTTCAACGGTATTTTTTCCCTTCAAAAAGCAGTACTTTATCAGCACAGGAAATTCTTTTTTTTCCATTTTTTTAAATAACAAAAGCAGCTTCACTCTTAGCGCAATATCTCAGTAACTAATGGTCGGATTGCTGTCAAATTTTGACACGTTTCGTTTGAAGGTTAGTACTATCTAAAAAACATATGGATTTAATAACAGTAACGCCATCTATGTGTCAGACCGGGGACTTTTCAACCGACCTGGTAAGTTAGCTTAAATTTTACTTTCGTCAAGGTAACTACCCCTAGCTGCGATCAGGGTTTCACAAACACGTGGCATTCGTTCAACTAGTCGATCGAGATATTCCTCATCGATAGAGTTCCATGCATTCCGCAACTTACCCCAAAGATCCGTCTTGCTAGTAGAAGGTATTTTACGCACTTCACGATCTAAACAGTCACATAACGGATTGCAGTCCAGACTTTGGGGTGGCCATGTCATTAATATAAGGATTCCTCTTTCAGTTTGATCGGCGAAAAAACTTTTTACAATCTTTGCTGTGTGTTTGGCGTCGTTATCTTACTGATAAACAAACCCCGGACCCATTAGCTGCATCGCTGACACGAGAATGCTCTTGTAATATACCTAAATAGACCTCTTTTGCCATTCTTTCTGTGATTTGTACCAATTTTCCGATGTGCCAACGTTCAAAGCAACTCCAACCATCACATTTCCACCACCATGTTTCACTATCTTAACCACACATTCATCTAACATTCTCTCCCCGACACGACGACGAACAAAAGTACGGCGTTTATTTCAAAAAATTTCAAATTTGGATCATCTATCCATAAGACTTGTTTATATTCTTCAACAGTCCAGTACCTGTGTGTTCTCGCCCAGGCCAATCTTTTTTGTTTATTTTGTGCAGACAGACGTGGTTTTTTTACTGCTACTCGACCTCTAAGTCCAGCTTCAGCTAAACGCCGTAGCTTCGTGGTGTACGTTATATTGTGCTGCTATTTCCGGGGCTGTAAGGCGACGATTGCGCAATGACATTAATTTGAGATATTCATCTTCTCTTTCAGTAGTTATCCTCGGCCGCCCACTGCGTTTTCAGCCGCCGAGTTGGCCAGTTTCTGCCGTTCTCTTTATAGTTCGACGAACACAATACTCGGAAATTTTTAGTTTCCGGGTGATTGCTCTATTGTAAAGCCTTGTTTCGTGCAAAGCAATAATTCTTGCCCTTTGTTCAAGAGTTAGTCGCTTTCTCCTTGCCATGTTTTAAACACAATTAAAAAAAATACGCTCACTCGATAGCACTTGCTGACACTTCATTAACAACGTAAATACTGAGTATTCACTGTATTGGTTTCCACCAAGACTTTTTGAGAATACAAAAACGATACCAGGGCAAATGTAATTCTGTAATGATAGCAGATCGCTGTTAGACGGTAAGAAGGAAGGCTATGAATTTTGATTATAAGCGACAATGTGATATTTCGTCACATTTATAATTGTAACGAATTGGAATGTACATTAAAGTATGTTAAAAAAATTTTTTTAACATTAACATCCAAACGAAATTAAAGCTAACTTGTCCATCATCCTTTTAACAAAATAGCTGTTTCTATGTCTTCTATAAAAGTTAGTATACGTTACCAGGTCGGCTGAAAAGTCCCCGGTCTGACACATAGATGGCGTTACTGTTATTAAATCCATATGTTTTTTAGATAGTACTAACCTTCAAACGAAACGTGTCAAAATTTGACAGCAATCCGACCATTAGTTTCTGAGATATTGCGTTAAGAGTGAAGATACTTTTGTTATTTAAAAAAATGGAAAAAAAAGAATTTAGTGTGC
>JAVIWB010005029.1:0-65677 GCA_031893035.1 Dermolepida albohirtum
TATATTTCGAAACTATAGATCAATTACAGTACTTTTTAAAGAGCTTTATAAAAATATAATTTTCAACGCCATATTCGGGCAAATTGTGGCATCAGCATAAATAAATATTTGTATGTTAATGCAGTTTTATTTCTGTAATCTCTCTTTCAGCGCCATATTTAATTTTAATCATAAAATTTATTTAAAAAATTAAGCATAAAATAACTTTATAAATGAACTCCCACTATAAAAACTCTTGTTTTATACTTATTAATATCAATATATTGAAATTGTTTTATAATTAAAATAAACCTTAACTATGATTATATTTTAAATTAATTAATTAACAAACAAATGTAGTATGCTTTGGTGGGTATTGCAATTACCAAATTTTTCATAAAATCAAGAAATTAGAATGAATTCAATGTAGAATTCTAATATTTATGTACGTAGAGAACATTTGACTCAATTAGATCTTAAGCTTGTCCATATGCCTTCATTTCGACACTTATTATACCTTTTAGCTGTAAGAGAGAAATGAGCAGAGGGCACAAAAAGTAAACACTTCTTTGCATAAGATAAATTCACAACAGATTTCTTTTATTAGGCAAATACATTGACCAAAGTTTAAATCTATATATCTAAAACGATTTGATGTGTAATGATTCCAAGTTCTTAAATAACTAAAGCAAAGTCGATAGAATCGTCTTTTATGCAAATGTTGAAGCGCTATAATTATTTCGTAGAAGTATGACTTATGTCTCATAAAAGTTATTTTTTTAATTCTGTTTAATGTGTATATTAACAATATTAATATCTAATATAACCTATGACTATTCTCAAAATATATAATTTCGTGTTTTAATTATGTATAACCGTGGAATTCATATCGATAAGTATAATCTACGTATACAGGATAATTCCTGTTAGGTGTCAATATCCAACGATTGAGAATAACTACATAATTGTTTTATATTTCTTTAATAGTATTTTTTTAATAACATTAAATTTTTTTTTTAAACTCTTTCTTCCGATGAAACAATATATACATAAATATATACATGTTTCTACAGAAAAAATTTTTTCAAAAAATTCGCAATGTACTATATGTGTAGGTTTTATAACAAGAAAGCATATAAAAAACATTTTGAATTACATCCTAATATGTTATTTTGGTACATTTGGTTGCTGTAATAATATACATAGCTCCCGAGGTATGCCATTCTTATCTTAAATCTTAGTTCTAGATTTTATGATTAATACCAATGCAATATCATCTGTTCCCTACGAGAAATGGTGCAACGGTGTTAATCCGGGATCATAGCGGTCTCATTGAATAAGTCCACGTCCCCTACCCTAACTATCAGGAAAATTGTTATTTAAGTATTCTCTTACTATATTCTTGTATTTTGAGCTGGTGCTCCATCATGTTGAAAAATTAATCTTCTGCGAATCCAATATGGAATATCCTCTAGAATCAAATTTAATTCATTTTGCAAAAAATAAGCAGTCCTTTGCGCCTAAATTTTTGTCATAAAAATATAATATTAAATTAGAGATTCAAGTAGGTCACACCAACACATTTATACTCCATTTTAATTTGTGACTACGTATGCAAACTTCATGAGAATTTGAATTATAATAGATCATAAATGATAATTATTAAATTTGCAAAGCGCAACTCATCCGATCATAGAATTTTATATAAAATACTTCCAAGGTGCGAATTTTGTACTAAGTTTATTTTGTAGTTGTAATATTTATATCTTTTGAGGATACTTTGAAGTGATGAAAATGAAATAATTATATCAACTGCTTGTTACCTAGATATATGAATGCGCTATTTGGTTCAAAAGGACATTGGTAATATTTTAAACTGTTTTTGCTGCACATGCCTACCTTCAGGCATAGTTTCTGTAGTTCATAACTTCCTTTTTAGTCATCGTAACATGTGCTGGCGGTCAAGATAATGTTCAACATACATTGCTGTGGACACTTTTGAATTATGTAAACAAAATTCGCCATCGACACACGTATTGTTACAAAACATACAAAGGGTACTAGGAAAGTTTTGCAATACAGCTTTGTTTATTTAATTTTTTTCAAAGTAATTTCCTCTACACTCAGTACATCTCTCCATCCTCCGAAACCAATCTTTAAACCAGTTATGCCAAGTTTCACTAGGGAGTAAAGCACACTCATTGTTCCAAACCCGCTGAAGATTCCCCTTAATTGGAAAACCGCCTCCCTTTTAGCTTCATTTTCACATGCGGGAACAGTGCAAAGTAGCAGGGAGCAAGATCTGGACTGTAGGGAGGGTGCTCGAGAAGCTTCAATCTTGTCGTGGTCAAATATTCGGTGCAGGCTTTGGCACAGTGAATTGAAGCATTATCGTGATCGAGGAACCAGGTGTCCATTCTTGAGTTTGGCCGCAGGTTCTTCATAGATCCAATGACTTTAGGCAGGCACTGTTCAGTATACCACTGTCTTCTGTGTGTCCAAAACGACGCGTTCCACAATTCCACTCGATTTGAAAAATACAGTCTATCATTTTCTTCTTTACAGGTCGGGATTTTTTGACAACGACGGGTGTGTCCTCATCATCAAAGACTCAATCTTTGTTTTGAACTTTGGTTGGCACATCGTAATAGTACAGCCAAGTCTCGTCACCTGTCACGATGTTGTTCACATACCGAGATTGTCCGTTATTAAACTTTTTTAGCATCTCCCGGCACCAAGTTAGACGTCATGTCATCTGCTCTTCAGTTAATCGATGCGGCGCCCAGAGAGAACAAAGTTCCTTCACGTCCAAATTATCATGCAGAATCGAACGAATTGCTGGTGCATTGAGGCTTGAAGTACCCTCTATCTGTTGGTAGGTCACTCGCCTGTCCCCGCCAAGCATTTTCCTCACACTGGTAACGTTTTCCTTCGTAACTGACATTCGTGGCCTTCCCGGCCTCTCAGCATTCTCCACAGTTAAATTTCCCCTTTGGAATTCTTTATACCACCTGAATATCGTTGCGCGATGTGGACAAACATCACCTAGCGCAAGAGTCATTTCTTCGAAGCACTGGTCTATATTTAAACCACGCACGAAATTATATCGCAAAACTGCCCTTATCTCATTTCGTTTCCACGATGCCATGGCAAGCATTTTACACTCTCACTGCCAATGAATAACTGAGCCCATCGGCATGACGGCTACTATGCACGTATGAACATGTCTCAACAAGCAGCTTCCTACGATTCATTGTTGCGTCATATTGCAAAACTGTCCTAGTACCCTTTGTATTACTTCGAAACATATAACGATGAATTCTTTTACAAATTATTACAAAGTATTTTTTAATACTGAAATGTCAAATTAGTTTCATGACATTCTATCTTGGAATAATAATGTTCTAATAGAAAGGTGTATTTACGCCCTTCATTCACTTTCCTTTTTAAGAAATCTCCACATGTAATGCATTACTGATTTTCTGAAAAAAGGTAGCTATTTCGAACAAATTTTATAATTTAACTTAAAAAATGTACTATTATTTATTTACATTATGTATTAGGATGTGATTCGTCAAAATGGGTTTTGTACGCCTTTCTTACTACCTACACGTATTGTAACATCACGGATTTTCTGAGAAAGTTGGCTATTTTGAATAAATTTCATAATTTAACTTAAAAAATGTATTAATGTTACTATTATTTACGTCATATACTAGGATGTAATTCGTTAAAATGTTTTTTATACGCTATTCTTACTACCTACACATATTAGTAAGTATATCACTGATTTTCCGGAAAAATCTTTTTGATGGAAATGGAAAAAGTATGAATTATTACATTTGAAAAAGAAAAGTTGTGTATACTTCCGGCTAAACCGAAAGCAAACAAAAAATTGATCATTGGAAAAAAAACATTATTTAAGAAATCTGAAAGAATTATGTGATTATTCTTAATTGTTACTGAGATATTGGCTGTTATACATTAGAGAAATGACCTATAGAAAAAATGATTCAATGAATGATTTTCTATCTTAGCTGTCATACGTTAGCTTGTAATGTACTATACTTCAATTTTTAAATGTTAGCAATGGTAATTTGTGACAGTTATGTATTATATTTGACATTTAAAAATTTTAGTATTACATTAAAAGCTAATGTATGGATTCATAACTAAAACTTTAAATTTATTAAATCGCCTAATAAAAACATCCAAGGTTAGTTTACAACGGATCTCATGTTAAAAGTTTTAAAGTTTTTTTTTAGTTTGTTATTGTGAACAACCGCCAGGTTAGTTACCAATTTCAAATAGATATTCTTCAGAAATATTGTCAAAAATTTGACTATTTTTAATATAATTTTTGCGATAGAAATGTACTGAAACGAAATATCTTAGCCTTTTGGTTCTGTTTTCTCCATGATATTAATTATAACCTTGTAACAAATTACAAAGTCTAATAATTAAAGTCGCACATAATGCGAAATGAAAAGCTTCATATTCCAAACCAGCAAAATATCCTTATTTACTTTGAACTATGCCCTTTTTGGGATTATTACCAATATTTTTAATCAATGCACAACAGATTATTCAATGTGAAAAAAAATATGTATTTCAAATGATTTTTCTTTTAACTATCTATATGTAATAAATATACATGCTAATTCTCACGTTCATGTAAATATTGATTATGTAAACAATCATCGTCATCTTCATAAGTTTAACGATTTCACATCGCGCAATATTTTTAACGACGACTTGACCAATTAAAAACTATTGTTTATTTTTTAGTATGTGTCGGGAAACTCAATAGTTTACCACAAGGATTTCCTTACGAAGCGTTATCTAAGCCTACTGGTAATATATTCAAAATATATTTAGTTATTACGTAACTTAATATACGTAAGAAATCTGTTTCGATATAGCTTCGCATTTTAAAATTTTACATGCGCAGAAGTCCGTAGAGGAATTACTATTTTCGTTTTAGAATTAGGTGTATTGAGTTACATACTAGTGATTAGATAACCATTCTGATAACTTGTAGGTGTGTAATATAAAAATTACTAACAAGGGCATAGGTGGCTCCGAAAGCGTCGCATTTGTCAAATAATATTTATTAGTATGGGTGAAAAGGAAGCCATTGAGGTAATTAAATTTAATTTTTGAAGACCTATGATAAACAAAAATAATTTGTAGAAGGATCCGGCAAAGATACTTCCTGGAACAGTTCCGATTGATCCACGATTTCCTAATCAAAATCAATCACGATATTGTTTCGTAATGTTCGCTGATTACCATAGATGCATTCGATTATACAATGAGGGACACGAGGACTGTAAATATTTTAAAAACGTATATAAAACAATATGCCCTAGTTTCTGGATAGAAAAATGGGAACAGCAAGTAGAAGATGGCACTTTTCCGTACAATTTACCTAAACCAAAAGAGTGATTCAAATTAATATATTTGTAGTTTCAAATTAAATCTAATAATAAAACATAGTTTATAATTATCGTTTTTACATTGTGTTAAAAGTAATACAATAACGAAACAAATTGAAAACTTACATATAGAAAGGATATTTAACATTTTACACCGTCCCAAATGTCAAAATAGTATACTTGACATTGTTGTTGTGAAAACAATTTTATAATTCTGGTCATTCTGCTGCTCAAAAATTTTGTAAAAATAGGTAAGATTTATCGATATATATTATGTAGTTTCATTGAAAAATTAACATAAAATAAAATCTTTATACATATAAATCCTTAAGAAAGCATTCTAATAAAGCTATTGTTAAATTCTATATAAGTACATAATAGATATTTTGTAAAATTAAATCGTAAATATTTCATAAGTCAATAAAGATGACAGACAAGTAATTGTTACTATAGGATTTATTCTTCCTATCAAACTTAGCATTCATAATTTTTTTTAGTCAAAAATTCGAAAAATTAGAAAATTTTAAGAATATATTTTAGGTGATAAATCTTAAAGTAACAATTTAAATTAAAAATTCACGAAAAAAATGTTAAGTGGAAATTATATTTTTATAATTAATATAGAAAGCAATAAATAGTTTAAGGGGGAAAGATCAAAATCTAGATACACATTTTGAATTCTTTTGCCAACATAAAATAAGAATGGGAAATCAATCAACATAATGGAAATTCACATATCCATTCTTTTAGAAACTTAGGTATATACTCAATACATATAAGACCTTTTTACCTGAAAATTGTTATAAAAGGTTACGACATTGCAATATCTTCAAAATTATACACTTCAGACAGTAACACTTGTATACATAAAATTTATTGGTAAACCAGCGTAAGATACTTCATTAAAAAATAATTTTACGAGCATTTACATGTCTGTTGAAGAAAATTAATAATTAGTTCAATAAGCAATAATGGCTAGTGATGATTGAAACAAAGAAATTTAAAAGTCAATAAGAAAAAGATTTTTTTCAACAAAACCACCATTCAGAGTGATTTAGAAAAGGATTCTGTTAATTGAAATTGCAGACGGTTCTTGGTGAAACATGTTATATAAACTTAATCACTGAAGGTTGAAATATAACCCCTTGCCACATTAATTTTCGTATTCTGTATACGTATTTCGACAACCAAGTTGCCATCATCAGCAAATAATTAAAAAGTGTCGCACCTGGTAAACTACGGCGAAAAACATCAAGAACAAAAGAAGCAAAATGTGTATGTATACAGTGTACATTTCAGTTAGACACTTTTTAATTATCTGCTGATGATGACAACTTGGTTGTCGAAATACGTATACAGAATTCGAAAATTAATGTGACAAGGGGTTGTATTTCAACCTTCAGTGATTAAGTGAATCAACCACAAATTACCATGTTATATAAAAACTGATAAGTAAATTAAAACGCTTGAAATTTACTTCACTAGTTTTGATTCTTGCCAACATACGTTTCGGTTTTATTCATACCATTTTCAAAGTTATTAATCTATTTTACTTATCATAGTTCTCAGAAGACACTATTAAAATTTTAGATTGAGCATCACTATCCCCAGTCTGAAATATTACAGAAAATGTTTGAGAATGACATACGAGGTGAATTAACAAAATAATAATGATACGAAAAGGAATACATTTCATAAATTGTAGAAAGTAATTTATACGACTCAATAATAATAATTTTTAAGTTATTTAATTCGAAATGGTGGTAATACTGATGTTTTTATCAATACAAAATAACTGACGGTATATTATATTTATATTCTCTGTATTTATTATGTACAAAAGGTGATTGAAACCGTTTGTTACACGTATTGCAAGTACTGGATTATATTTTTTTCTGAAAATTTTAGATTAATTATAAGGCCTCATATTCTATTCAAAAAAAGTATTTTCAGAAAGGCTACACTTCTAGTTAAACCGAAAGCGGCTAGCAATTATTTTAAATGGAAGAATGTACTATTTATTGCATATTCCATACGTTATTCTGGGAAAGCTTTCTATATGCCAAATTCAACCGTTTTAGACATAATTAAAAATATTTGATTTTACATCTACATCATCATTATTATTTACTGTAGCTATTTTGACAGTGGAAATGATATTTGCAGCATAAGTAGAAAACCTTCTCAAACTTTACTCTAATACTTTTATTTTTGAAAAATATTATATAGACGTCCATAAAGTAATTTCGAGTAGGTGCAACTTTCAACCACCAAAACATTTTTCAAATACAGTGCCCCACATGTTTTTTGTATTCGAATGTAAATATTTACTGCTAGATCAACACGCAACATTCCACTTCTTCGATCCTTTTCGCATTGCCTAAACGTCTGACATTTCATATAAATATGAGTAGATTCGACATGCAAGTACTAATGTTAAAAATAAATATTTTATCGAGATGCTAATAATTCATAGATTTTAATTGGATTATCAGGTTGTTACATATGAAATGTCCGATTTTGTAAGGAATATAAAAAGTCTAAATTTAAAAAAATATAAATATTTATTCTGCAAAATAGTCTCCATTTACATCAATAGTTTGTTGCCAACGGCCTGGAAGCTGAAAAATTCCCTTTGAAAAGAAATCTAGGTTTTGACGGCTCACATATTGCTCAAACACTGCTATTACAGACTCTCGGTCAGGGAAGTCCCTATTTTTTTAAGTGATTGTCTAAACTTCGGAAAAAATGAAAATCAGTTGGCGAAAGGTCAGGTGAACAAGGTGGGTGGGGGAGAATTTCGTAACCAAATTCCGAAAGTTTTTGGATTGTCTGTCGTGCAACATGAGGTCTTGCATTATCATGAAGAAGTATGGGTCCATGTCTATTGACTAGTGAGGGCTGCAAGCGGCTCAATCTTCCTTGCATAGTTTCCAGTTCGGCACAATAGGACGCTGCCGTGATGGTTTCACCATGAATAGTGAATAATACCCTTACTGGTCCACCATACAGTCACCATAATCTTTCGCGGGTGAAGTGATGCTCGTGCATGCTGTCTTGGTGCTTCACCTCGATCCAACCATTTTCCTGACCGTCTCCAATTATCATAAACTATCCACTTTTCGTCACACGTTACCACTCGATGAAGAAACGGTTCAACTTTCTGTCGATTAGCCAAAGAGGTAGCCACCTCTAATCGACGGAGCTTATTGGCTTCCGTTAATTGGTGCGGCACCCATCGATCGAGTTTCTTCACTTTGCCAATCGAAGAAAGGTAACGACTAATGGTGGCAATGGACACTTGAAATGTTTCTGCAAGGCTACGCACTGTTGTCGACGGATTACTTTCAACTTCTACACGCAGCTCGTCGTCATTAACGGTGTTACGCGCATATCCGCGAGGCTCATTTTCCAAATCAAAATTTCCCTCGCTGAATTTTTTAAACCATCGCCATAATGTGCGTTCATTACACGTGGTTTCACCGAACGCCTGATTAATTTCTCGCGTTGCTGCTGCTACATTTAATCCCTTTTTAAATTGAAAGAGGTAAATTGCCCGAATATCTCTTGCCGACAGCATTTCCATAGGCGAGACAAGGACAGGTGTATTAATCTTTCCAAGAAATGGAACAGGTACACACTTCAAAATAAATACCCTTTTCTACAAATACAACAATAATTTTCACCAAAAACATACACGTCTTCACACAGGTGCGATTCAGTTCACACTGAAGGAAAAAACGGACATTACATTTGTAACAACCTGATACTTTACATACTTAACGTACGTTCACTAATATACACATGTTCATTTACTACGCTCTGTCCACACGAACGTACAGGTCTACCTAATTTACACTTTCTTACAATTTCTTTTTCATATTCTCAGCTTATATATATATATATATATATATATTACATATATTTATATATATACACACACATATATATATATATATATATATACACACACACACATATATATATATAATATATAAGCACGTCCAAAATGTTCAGCGTGTATATTAACAAATTCTGTACTTTAAAATAATTATATTTTATCCAGGATTCAATGAAAAAAAAATAAAGTAATTGACAGCAGAATTAAAATTAGGTAATCAGCCAATAATTACTGCACTTCTAACTGTATTGGTATAGATTGAATAATTAAGACAGTTATATAACAAAGCAATAACTACATCAAGACCAGTGCATGTATATAAATATCAAGCAATTACAGCCGTTGTTTAATTCCCGATGATACGACAAACATAAAATAATCGTATACCTGAACTAAGCACTTGGAAATACCAAAGTTATACTTTAGCAGGGTGGCTGCGACACACTTGCATTCGCTTCACTTTCCCTGGTTTTGTAATACGTGCTCGAAACCGAAGGAAAAAAAAGAACCTACCTCACATAAGGACCCTCGAGTTATACAGAGGGTTAAATTAACGAAACTAAGCTTCCTTCGTGCCAGTTAATAGAACCGTAATCCAAGATAGACATCCCATTCCGCAAAAATTGCGCAATTTTCACCACAAACTATGTCAAGTCAATAAATTTAATCAATTGGCATCTCCTTTTCTGACATTTAGTCGTGAGAAAATTCCTTTATTTTAAGAGCAATGCCAGTACGACATCCCATATGAACTGTACATTTGACAGACGAACTTTTACTGTCTAAAGTTTGTTACACGAAAAAGAAAGATGCTGTAACGCTCACTATTTTTAAGCCTCTAACACTATGACATACTCATAAAAAAAGAAAAGAAGAAGGTAGTAAATTATAAGCTCATTATTCAGGCAATTAGTTACTAAAATACTTAGAATAACGAAAAAGGAATATAAACAATTAATAATATTCATTAATGAATTGAATAAGTGACAAGGAAGAAATCTATAGTGTTTTCATCCTATTTACAACAATATTAATGGTAAACATACTACGAGTCCAAATGTCCTTTTAAGAGAATAACCAGTTACGATAAAGAACCAATCTCACCAAAGCATCATAGATAGCGCAGCATAATACTAAATGACTGATTAAAACCACTCGAAAAAGGACACCCAAATTGATTAAGAATAATTACAATAAACCTAAGAATAAGTGATATTTCCACTTGAAAGAAATGAATTAATAAGTTTAAACATAATTCCATCTAATGAGACAATGAGCCTTAGACAATAGAAAAGTACGAGGGTAGTTGGACAAGTAGTGAGAATGGAAAAGAAAAACGAATTTTTTAAATACAAAATAATTTTTATTTTTCAATATATTCTCATAAAAAAGCAATACATTTATTCCAACGGTGCTTCAATGCCCTTATGCCATCTCTAAAATGCGATTCCGGAAGGCTTGCAAAATACTCATTTACGAAGATGATAAGCTCGTCGTTAGACGAAAATTTCTTTCCACCTAGTGCCGTTTTCAATTTTGGAAAAAGGTGGAAGTCGGAAGGGGCTAGATTCGGCGAATAAGGCGCATGCGGTACTAATTGGAAATGCAACTCGTGAATTTTGGACATTGCAACTGTGCTGGTATGCGAGGGAGCATTGTCTTAGTCAAACAGAATCTTTTTCTTTGCCATTCCTGGCCGTTTAGCGCGAATCTCAACATTTAATTTTTGTAGAAGTTCTGCATAATATTGTCCGTTTATTGTGGTATCTTTCTGAAGGTAATCAATGAACAAAATGCCCTTTGAATCCCAAAAAATTGATGCCATCACCTCGTTTGCCGATAAAGTGGTTTTCGCTTTCTTTGGAGGTGCAGAACCACGTTCTAACCATTGTTTAGTTTCGGGTGTACTGTAGTGTATCCAAGTTTCATCGCAAGTAACAAATCGCCTACAACAATCAACCGAATTCCGCTTATAAAGGTCCAAACACTCATTGGAAATGCGCAAACGAGTGAACTTTTGATCAGTCGTAAGCAATCGCGGCACCCATCTTGCCGAAAGCTTGAAAAGGTCCAATTCTTTCGTTAAAATGTGGTGTACGCGTCCTGTTGAAATGTTTACCATGTCTGCTCTCTCTCACTTTGAGTCGTCGATCTTGCGTAATATGGATTTTTATAATCATTTCCTTAGAAGTCACGATTTTGGGTGCTCCAGAGCGCGCTTCATCAACACAATTTGTTCTACCACGTTTAAATTAGTTTACCCATCTACTTATTGTGGCGGATAATGGAGCAGATTCACCTAATGTTTCCCGTAACTCATCTTTTATTTCGGTAGCTTTCATTCCCTTAATTACGAAGTATTTAATCACCGCACGATACTCTGCTTTTTCCATTTTAACAAAACGACGTGCTATAAATAGGCAACCCAAATTACAGTGAATTTGTTTTACCAATTAGAGCGTCACATATATATATATATAATCACCGCACGATACTCTGCTTTTTCCACTTTAACATTTGTTTTATCAATTAGAGCGCCACCTACGTGTCATTCTCACTACTTGTCAAACTATCCTCGTATAACGGGACATTGTAAAAATAAGGTTTCAACACTATTTGCCGTATTTCTAGGTCCTTCCAAGTTACTTCCAATGATCAAAAAAAAATAGTTTATGCAATATCGTAGGTTAATCTGATTTACTGAAAAATAATCCTATATGCGAATTAATAATAAGGTATTTCTGAAAATCAGGATGTACCCTTAATTGTTGCCAGACTTCTGTTAAGTCTAAGACATTAAAATATTTTCCACCTGTCAAATTAACAAAAATATCATGTGGCGCTGACATTGGGTGTTAATAAACGTTTAATATTTTCTAAGAGTAACCTGAAAATCTTTTGCCAACTGATTTAATTTCTTTTTAATTCTTGGTTTTTAAAGCACATAGCATAGAGTGTGCTTTTTTTATTACAATGGGTACAATGTATTCTTTAACACTAAATTTAACCTCAAACTTATTAATAAAAAACTATAATTTTTTGCATCAGAGTTTTTTCTCTACATAAAAAGAGTGGAAAGAAACAGTTTAAATGTACTCAGGAATTCCAGGAAAAATTGAAATCACTGCTATCAGCCAGTATGGTATATCTTATATATAATACAGAGTGAGCAACAATGATTGACCTGATCTTTTACTACTTTCCGCACGCCCCATATCAGTACTTACGTCCTTTTTTCTATCTGAAGTTATCAGTTTAGTAATTTCTAGTGAGTTTTCCTACTCTATGTTTAATCTTTCATTGACGTGCAGTGTACAGTACAAAGTCGAACTGAAAAGTCCCCGGTCTACCATAGTAAAACACAGTTTTTTGGCAAAATTCGATTTTATTATTCAACACAGTTGCCTTCGAGGGTGATACACCGATTATAGCGTTCTTCCAACTTTTCGATACCATTTTTGTAGTACGAATTGTCTTTAGCCTAGAAATAGGCCTCAGTTTCGGCGATCACCTCCTCATCCTTGCTAAATTTCTTCCCGGCGAGCATTCTCTTGAGGTCTGCAAACAGGAAATAGTCGCTGGGGGCCACATCTGGAGAGTACGGTAGATGGGGAAGTAATTCGAAACCCAATTCACTTAATTTGGCCATTGTTTTCATTGATTTATGACACGGTGCATTGTCTTGGTGAAACAGCACTTTCTTCTTCTTCATATGGGGCCGTTTTTTTGCGATTTCGTTCTTCAAACGGTCCAATAACGCTGTATAATAGTCGCTGTTGATGGACTGGCCCTTTTTAAGATAATCTATGAAAATTATTCCATGCGCATCCCAAAAAACTGACGCCATAACTTTTCCAGCTGACTGTTGCGTCTTTCCACGCTTTGGAGCCGGTTCATCGGGTGCAGTCCACTCGGCTGACTGTCGATTGGACTCTGGAGTGTAGTGGTGAATCCATGTTTCATCCATTGTCACATATCGACGCAAAAACTCGGTTTTATTACGATTTAACAGCTTCAAACACAGCTCAGAATCATCAACTCGTTGTTGTTTTTGATCGGATGTGAGCTCGCGCGGCACCCATTTTGCACAGAGCTTCCCCATGCCCAAATATTCATGCACGATGTGTCCAACACGTTCCTTTGATATCTTTAGGATGTCAGCTATCTCGATCAACTTTACTTTACGGTCATTTAAAATGATTTTGCGAACTTTTTTGATGTTTTCGTCGGTGACAGCCTCTTTTGGTCGTCCACTGTGTTCGCCGTCTTCGGTGCTCATTTCACCACGTTTAAACTTAGCATACCAATCAATTATGGTTGATTTTCCTGGCGCAGAGTCCGGAAATTCCTCATCAAGCCATGCTTTTGCTTCAACGGTATTTTTTCCCTTCAAAAAGCAGTACTTTATCAGCACACGTATATACATATATATATATATATTCATATATATATATATTTTATATACATATATATATATATATATATATATATATATATACCACTTTTTTAAATAACAAAAGTAGCTTCACTCTTAACGCAATATCTCAGTAACTAATGTTCGGATTGCTGTCAAATTTTGACACGTTTCGTTTGAAGGTTAGTACTATCTAAAAAACATGGATTTAATAATAGATCTTTTAACGCCATCTATGTGTCAGACCGGGGACTTTTCAGACGATCTGGTATATATATATGTATATACATATATATATATATGTATATACATATATATATATATATATATGTATATACATATATATATATATATATATATATATATATATATATATCTGTGTGTGTATACACTTTAATACATACCAAATGTATTTTTATTAATATTACAGTTTAAAGTAATTTGCACAGTAGTATTTGTTGTTTACATAGTAGCTAGCATATTTTTATTATAATTATTAGAATTGCGTGAGACACTGTCTAATTTCACTTTTAAAAGGAAGTAAATATTGAGGTGATATGTATGGAAAGAAGTGTAGGATCAGGTCACTCATTGTTGCTCACACGTTAATATATAATCTTGTCACATTATATGGAACAATAATAAGCTAATTTATGAAAACATCGTTGATTTATTTTATACAAAAATATAATTACAATACATTACTGTACACGATTTATACATTTTGAAAAGATATTTATAAAACTAATAGTATCTTTGTAGCTTTGGCATTTAAGTTACATTAATTATATGTACAATAAATCCGTAAAATCTGGAAAATTATTAATGGCAAAAATTGTACTGTTAATCTATTTCTAGAGTATCATAAATATTTAAAAAACCTTACAGAGTCATGTCTTTGAACAGTGATTATATTTGCATTCTGGATCTTTGCATATTCCGAAAAGCTCAAAGGGACAAAACGTTGCTAACGGATCTTCGACAGTGTCTCTGAAAAAAATAGTTACTTCCGTGACAATTAATTGCAAAAAATATATACAAACCTATTCTTGCTGTCTAGAGGTGAAACATATTGTTTTAGAGTATTATTTTCATTATCACATTTAGGTAATAGCTCGTTGTTACAAACGACCTGCGAAGGAATATCTTTTACTTCCGTTTGTGCGTTATCAGAAATTGCATCGGTTTCTTTTACGTTATCTTCGGAATTATGTATTGAACTTATATCACAGACGGATTCTTGAATATTACATTTTACCGGAGTCGAAGTACTTTTGATGACACTAATATTATTATTAAAGACTTTCATGTTATGTGTTTTATTTGCACTGAAAAAAGTTAACTTGTGTGATCAAGAAATAATTGTCAAAAGTGTATGACAACAAGTTTAAACTAACCGTCGGTCGATGGCATTCTTTTGAGCCGTTAGATGCATCACCAAATTCGTATAATTCTGATGACTCACTCCAAGTTTATTTCTGGCTTTTTGCAGACTCTCCAACAACGCTTTAATTTCTAATTCACACTGCTTCCGTTCAATGCTCGCCTGGTTCACTTTTTGTAGTAGCGGAGCCAACGCCTTGTACTTACCTTTCATCTGTAATCTGTTAGCAGCTCAAGAAGTCATTCTTTCTTGCAACATACATGCTTACATATATAATAATTTCTAAATTATTCAATATAAGCCACAACATTTTAAGCATTAATTTAGATTCGGAAAACAAAATAGGTGCCAGAAATTTGGATAAGTAATTGAGACTACATTATAATCGTTTAAAATATATGATAGCATTATTTTTCAAAAAATATTTCTATGTATCTATATTCTACACATTGCATCTTTTTCAAACAATTATAAAATAATTTCTTTCTAAATTTACAAAAAAAAATAGTAATAATATACTTAAAATATTAGCAATATTATATACTAAGTATATCAGAAATTATTCGTTGCGATGATTAGTAGATTGTTGTATAAAATGGAGGGCACGAATACACATAAGCATAGTTTTATAGACTAACCTTTAAATAAATATCATTTAACAGATACAATTATTTACATTAATCAATATACATATATAGCTATGATTTACAATATTCAATTTAACGGGCTATACTCAAAATACAACTCCTTATACAGTGCTCAAATTATATTATTTTCCACTTCGAATTATTAAATATAAATATTTACTAGTTTTTTCGTAAATAATTAGTGATTATAAACCACATAATGTTAGCAGCTGATGTAACCACATATTTTTGAATATTTTAAATATATTGTTCTTGTATTTTACTTGTGGAACTATTGAAAATATTTGTCAGCTTCTGATGTATTCCCATTTTATAAAATGTATAAATTATAGTAAAAGCTGAAAAAGAATATGTGTGTGTGTGTATATATATATATATATATATATATGTGTGTGTGTGATAAATATATATATTGTAAGATAGTGTAAATTAGGTAGACCTGTACGTTCGTGTGGACAGAGCGTAGTAAATGAACATGTGTATATTAGTGAACGTAGGTTAAGTATGTAAAGTATCAGGTTGTTACAAATGTAATGTCCGTTTTTTCCTTCAGTCTGACCTGAATCGCACCTGTGTGAAGACGTGTATGTTTTTGGTGAAAATTATTTTTGTATTTGTAGAAAAGGGTATTTATTTTGAAGTGTGTACCTGTTCCATTTCTTGGAAAGATTAATACACCTGTCCTTGTCTCGCCTATGGAAATGTTGTCGGCAAGACATATTCGGGCAATTTACCTCTTTCAATTTAAAAAGGGATTAAATGCAGCTGCAGCAACGCGAGAAATTAATCAGACGTTCGGTGAAACCACGTGTAATGAACGCACATTACGGCGATGGTTTAAAAAATTCAGCGAGGGAAATTTTGATTTGGAAAATGAGCCTCGCGGATATGCGCGTAACACCGTTAATTACGACGAGCTGCGTGTTGAAGTTGAAAGTAATCCGTCGACAACAGTGCATAGCCTTGCAGAAACATTTCAAGTGTCCATTGCCACCATTAGTCGTCACCTTTCTTCGATTGGCAAAGTGAAGAAACTCGATCGATGGGTGCCGCACCAATTAACGGAAGCCAATAAGCTCCGTCGATTAGAGGTGGCTACCTCTTTGGCTAATCGACAGAAAGTTGAAAAGTGGATACTTTATGATAATCGGAGTGGATACTTTATGATAATCGGAGACGGTCAGGACAATGGTTAGATCGAGGTGAAGCACCAAGACAGCATGCACGAGTATCACTTCACCCGCGAATGATTATGGTGACTGTATGGTGGACCAGTAAGGGTATTATTCACTATTCATTTTTGCAACCTGGTGAAACCAATTGAGCCGCTTGTAGCCCTCACTAGTCAATAGACATGAACCCATACTTCTTCATGATAATGCAAGACCTCATGTTGCACGACAGACAATTCAAAAACTTTCGGAATTTGGTTACGAAATTCTTCCTCACCCACTTTATTCACCTGACCTTTCGCCAACTGATTTTCATTTTTTCCGAAGTTTAGACAATCACTTAAAAAATAGGGACTTCCCTGACCGGGAGTCTGTAATAGCAGTGTCTGAGCAATATGTAAGCCGTCAAAACCTAGATTTCTTTTCAAAGGGAGTTTTTCAGCGTCCAGGCCGTTGGCAACAAACTATTGATATAAATGGAGACTATTTTGCAGAATAAATATTTATATTTTTTTAAATTTGGATTTTTTTTTATTCCTTTACAAAATCGGCAATTTCATATGTAACAACCTGATATAATAAGCGACCTCTGCCTGTATTATCAAAATTAAAATATTCATAAATTGCAATTTATTCTCAATGAAAGATAGCTCGACGTTTTTGAAATGTCGAAACAAATTTTAAGTATTTTTCTCATACTTTGTTTTAAAACTGGTCCTAATAGAGACCTTCATTTTCAAAAATGGCAAAAGATAATGAAAAAATGAAATGTTTGTTTTACCAATTATTGTTCATAAAAAAGAGAAACAAATTTGAAACTATAAACTTATGAAAACTACGTTTTGGCTAAAGTTATTTAGAATATTTTTTGAACAAATCAATTTCGATTATTTTGACATTCAAAAAGATATTTATAATGAAATCATAACACTGGTCAACAAATTTAAGAAAATAGAAACCGAAGCACAAGTAAGAGAACCTATTTTTTTCTTTCTACTTTCAAATTTTTAGTTGAAATATTTCAGAAACATTGAGAAAATTTTAACCGTGTGATCTTACAAGTTGTGATGTAATACTTTAGAAATGACGAAAATATATTCTCGGCTTTTATAAAAAAACTGATGTCTATTATTGGAACCACCAAAGTTTGCCGTTGTATCAATAACACTGTAAAATGTATACCGGCATTTGTCAAATTCATCGGTAGTCGCATGTATTGAGAGAGGGCGCAAATGTTTTTTTAATAGAGTTACGCACTACGTCTTGTCAAGAAATCGTGAAAAAATAGAAACAGACGTATGCAGAGCATGTGTATTATGCACACATGTGTTACGTATAATACAGATAAAATAGTGTTTTAACTTACGAAGTTTGTCTTTTCTACCGTTCTGATATTGTTATATTCGTTGTATTTTACTGCTGTTATTTGTTATTGTTTTAACAGCTAATTTATCATATTTATTTCATCATCCTCGTAAGTTTATACTTAGGTAACCTACATAGTCAGCTTTCATATTTGTTATTAACATGTTTACAAGTTAGGTATATAGTACATTATCGCATCTCACAGAAATATAAATATAATATTTAATTTGACATCCTCACTTCCTATCGACATTTTTATTCATATGACAGTGATCACGTGATCGGAAAACATTCCTGATTTGACCTATATATTAACTATTTTTTATATTCTAAAAACAATATAATCACTCGTCATTCATCTTATCGACTGTATAATAATATAATTATAATATATCGCAATGAGGCCATCTATTTTCATCCAAAATTTGAAGGAAAACAGAAAAGATTAGTATTTTTTATTTAGTTCTGATATAAGTTGGTATCGACAAGTTATTTGACGTCATTATTATATAGAAAATAAGTTTATTTTCTTCTTGGTGTCCTATTATTTAAACTAACGTCGATTACGAAAATGGACCATATATACAATAATGAACGCTATCACATCCCCTAACAGCTTAACAATTGAAGGAGGACTTGGCAGACCATGAGTTATTACTTCGGAGTTCATGGCGCGACTTGATATATTTGGCTATCGGCATTCACTTAAACAAAAACAATCATGAAAAAACCTTTCCGAACATTATACAAAACTGGAACTAAACCACTATCTTACTACTAATCTGTTTATGAAGCATAATGACGTTCATTATGTACAATGTATAAAAACAAAACCTGCATAAACACAATTAATAAAAAAGACATAATATCATATTTAGATGGTCTTATCTTTATGTTTTGAATCAAAGACATCTATCGCCTTTATATCATATTCAGTTGACACAATAGCAACGTAACGAGCAAATTTCCACATCAACTATGCATATATGTATGTTATGTAGCACCGTAACCATTATCAAATATATCTATTAAAATTCTACTTGTTAAATAATATGCATATGCACGCGTGTTTCAAAAAGAATATACGTATTACAAAGTATTATTTTGTCCAAACTATCGATCGTTGCGCCTCGGCTCGGCTATTGAAGAAACGAATACATAGACTAGTTTATTTAATAGCCGCTAGATATCAGTTGTCTTCTGTTTTTCTTGGTAACCGTCATATGTTTAAAATGGCTACTCCGCAGCAGAAATCATTTTGTGTTTCAGATTGAGCTATCAAATTGATCCTCCGAATGGGTGGAACATTCGCAGATGGTATCGACAGTTTGTAGATACAGGATGTGAATGTAAAGGAAAGAGTCCTGGCCGCCCTCGTGTTTCTGAAGAAAATATTGCACGAATTCAAACTGCTTTCCAACGTAATCCTTCAAAATCAACTCGTCGTGCCAGCCGGGAGTTACAACAATTTGGCGTGTTTTGAGACGTCGGTTGGTTATGAAGCTGTACAAGTTACAGTTGTTACAAGCTCTGCGTCCTGATAACAAACGGAAACGTGTGGCATTTTGTAGCGAGATTCATGATGCTATTGACAATGATAACACTTTCGCACAACGCATCGTGTTCAGTGATGAAGCGACTTTCCATGTTAGTAGTCTGGTAAACAAACATAATGTTCGAATTTGGGGTCTACAGAACCCACATGCAGCCATTGAACATATACGAGATTCACCTAAAATCAATGTGTTTTGTGCGATATCCCGATCATCTGTTTACGGCCCAATCTTCTTTGATGGGAACACGGTTAACGGTCGGCAGTATCTCGCTATGTTACAAAACTGGTTGTTTCCAAGGCTGCACGAAGACAACTTCATTTTTCAACAAGACGGGGCACCCCCTCACTGGAATTGCCAAGTGCGTGAATATCTGAATGAAACTCTACCGAACCATTGGATTGGTCGTCAAGTAGCTGGCGACTTAGCATGTCTCAGCTGGGCTCCATGATCACCGGATTTGACACTCTGTGACTTCTTCCTGCGGGGTTTCGTTAAAGACACCATTTATCCACAACCACTCCCACAGAATCTGGAAGAGTTGAAGAACGGGATCCGTACTGCCATAACATCAGTGACAAAAGACATGCTTGCCGGAGTATGGGAGGAATTTGAGTATCGAAGTGATATTGTTCGTGTCGCTGATGGAGGGCATATTGAACATCTGTAATCTGAACTTGAGAGGTTCGTAAATATGTGTGTAAAGTTTCATATGCGTATGTCTTAAAGTTTAATAAATATATGCATTCGAAATAAGTATATTCATTTTGAAACACCCTATACTTTAAAGTTAGTGAACAAATACAAAAATAAAAATCGGTGACACTAAAAAAAAATTATGTTTCTCAAAGATTTACATATTTAGTAAGACCTAAGTAGGACAGTTCCTAATTAAAAATAATAAAGAAACAAAATTCCTCAATAAAAGCAATAGAAAAATAGGAAGAAGTCGTAATAAAGCTTAAATAAGAACAAATAATATTCAATAAAAAACTAATATTAAGTAACACTACATCCAATAAAATATCTGTACAGGCTGAAATATATATTAAAACCGTTGCTGAAATACTTGTAGAAAATGTAACTATCGATTATAGACTATTAAAGACCGCTCAATTCAGATTCACTATCCCTTACTCTAATACTGCTTAAGGAGTCGACATGATTCATAAGTAATTAGGGACTTCATCTGATCATAGTATACTCACCACAATCATAAATGACAGTGCTAACTAAATAGCGCGATGTTAAAAATATTAACGATTTCTTCATTTCTTCATCAATGATGTTTATGATGGCACCAACGCAGTAACTTCTTGTAAAAAATAATTTATCATACTTCATCAGAACCCATTGTTTTTTTTAGGAATTTGATGTTTCTTAAATATTGTTCATCAAATTTTAAATGTAATGACTTAATGAACTGCATAATGAGAATATCATACGTATTTAATGGGTGTGCAACTTAATTCAGTTACTTTTCAATGGAGGTCGTTAGTTATTATATATAGTTGAGTATGACAGCTGGTTTTTTTTTGTTGGAAAGGTTTGAAAAGTGTATGGTGAATCTGCTCCAACAAAAAATCATGTTGTGAATGGTATCGACGCTTTAAAAGCGGTGATTTCAGCGTTGAAGACAGACCGCGTCCAGGTGAACCAAAAAAGTTTGAAGACGAGGAACTGGGGACATTACTGGATGAAGATTCATGTCAAACACAAGAAAAACTTGCAGAAACGTTGGGAGTAACTCACCAAGCCATTTCGAAACGTTTAAAAGCATTGGGATTCATCCAAAAGCAAGGAAATTGAGTACCATACGAATTGAAGCCAAAAGACGTTGAAAGATGGTTTTGCAAGTCGCAAATGCTGCTTGAACGCCATAAAAAGAAGTCGAAATCGTTACTGGTGATGAAAAATGGATTCATTACGATAATCCAAAACGAGAAAAATATTATGTAAAGGCTGGCCAGCCAACATCAACGACGAAGCCAAATATTAATGGTGCCAAGGTAATGCTGTCTATTTGGTGGAATTCGACGGGCGTTATCCATTATGAGCTGTTAAAACCTGATGATTCTATTACGGGCGAGCTGTACAGAAACAATTAATTCGTTAGAATAAAGCAATCGCCGAAAACGACCAGACATGAGTCTATAATATTTCATCATGACAACGCTCGGCTTCATATTGCAAGACCAGTTAAAAACTATTTGGAAAAGAGCGGCTGGGAAGTTTTACCTCACCCGCCTTATAGCCCAGACATTGCCCCTTCTGACTACTATTTATTTCAATCAATGCAGAATGCCCTTATTGGAATACGCTTCACTTCATTTGAAGGAATCAAAAATTGGCTTAATTCTTTCTTAGCCTCGAAGGATGAAAAAAGTAACCGAATTAAGTTGCACGCCCATTAGTTGCACTAGTTTTAATTAATTAAAATAAGTACAATTTATTTTGTATGTCCCATTAGACAAATCATAATAGCTTGTCAGATGATTTTTTGATTATTTCGAACATAATAAATTTATTTATTGTAAGCGATTGTAATTTTAATCTAAAAATTAATCGTGTATATAGGTATGACCAAGAACTTTGTTTTAGAAAAACAGATTCCATAAAAAAAACACTAAGCTGAGAAGTATAGTTAATTGAGAATTTTAATTGTGAATGGGAACTAAAGTTAACTTGTAAACAAAAGACTGCACTCATATATTTACAAATTAACTTTAATGTAAATTTAGTAAATACTTGAATATTATTACAAATTTTAGTAACATTTCAAAATTGCTCTTCTTTAATTAAATCAGGAGCAGCTCTTTCTCTGATAAATCTTTTAAGTGGAGATTTAAATGTGTTTGTTAAATAAACTTGAACAAATAAATATAATTGCAATTTTTATAAGAAGAGTTTATGGTAGTTACTCTGATGATGACATCTTTTTGTTTTCCGAATATTATGAAAAATGTATAATATAAAGGTAACAAAATAACAAATTTCAATTATAAATAGGAAAAATGTAGTTTAGATTATTCATTTAACGCTGTACATAAATAGCAAACAAAAATTATAAATTTATCAAGACAATAAAAAAATTAATATTTCTTATTATTTTAAAATTAAAACTAAGAAATAGATCTGTAGCCAAATATACACACAGGTGACAAAATACAAAAGCCCGTTAATGCACATTAAAAATTTTAAAGAGTAAAATACAAAAATAAAAATACCTTCCATTTCTTTTTATTTGTATGTCATCGAATAAAGCCTTTTGGAGTCCACTTGGTTTAGATTCTAGTTGCTGATTCTTAACCTCTTCTTTACAAATTGATTCCTTTGCATTTTTTTTAGTCACTACACTTTTATTTTCATTCTTTTGGGAATTCTTACGCATTCGTTTTTTCCTAGCCATTAATAATTTTTGTTTTAGCAAATGATATTCTTTCTGTTGTGATTTAGGTAACAATCTAAGAACTGACTTATCCAAAGAATTTGGTTTGTCTTGTGCCGCTGACCTAACATTAGTCTTTGCTTCTACGGCAGCTCTTTGTTTCTTAAGAAATTCACTAACACTGTTAACCAAATGAATATCTTTATCATTAACATTTTGGTCTTTTTTATTTGTTATGTCTGTATCAGAATCTGAATCATTTAAATTAATAATTATTGGCTTCACTTTTATTTGTTGTTTCAAAAATGTATATTTTTGTTGTGCAGCCGACTTTATATTTCCATTTAACCTAGTCTCCTTAGAAATTTTTGTAGCGATATTTTGCTTTGGTACATTAGATGTTATTTTTTTTGACATAGATGCAAGCAATTTTGCTCGCATTATATCAATATCCTCTTCTATAGAAACATTTTTTGGTACCTCTTTTGTAATATCAATATCATTATGTATTATTTTAAAATCAGCTGATTCTGTATTCTTTATATTATCAACATCTTCTTTTATATTATTTTCTTGATTAACATCATTTTCTTTATTTGTTCCACAAATTTGATCATTAGCTGTTCCAAGATGTTGTTTAGATTTTCTTTTACGAATCTCTGGTACTTTTCGTAATACAGCAGACTTTAATGCTGCCAATCTTAATTCTATTAATTCTTCATCTTTATCATCTACACTTTCAATTTCATTTATTTTATTATTGCCTTTTCCTTCATCTACTGCATCATCTTTAGAATGAGATAATAAAGCTAATGTACGTAATGTTTCTTCATCTTCATCTTCATCTTCACTTTTATCTTTAACATTTTCATTTTGCAACATAACTTTTAATCTTGTACGCAAAGAATTATGGTGAATATGTGTTCTTTCTATATGAATTGCATCTTTCAGTTGCCTCTGTGTTTTGGGATCTAATTCTCTATCACTATTACTGTCTTGTGAAGGTGAGCTCACATATCTGTTTAATTTCTGTCTACTGTAATATTCATTAGGTTTTTGTCTTTTCCTTCGTCGATAACGCATAGTTTTCTTTTTGCGTTTACGGTGTCTACTACTCAACGTGCCGTACGAATTGATATAAATAAGAGCATCTGGGTCGTTATCACTAATGCTGCTCAAAGAAACATCTTGTAATAAGTCTCGATGTGATACAGACTTACCGGAATTCAGAGATGATGGCATAGAATAATCGGAAATATCTTCAAAATCATCAACAATTTCTCCTTCCTCATGTTCGTCAGAACAATCTCGTTCCATGGTAAATTGCTAATATATGAAACAAAACTTTGTGACGAATTACGTAAGTTACCTAAAAATTTGATCGAAAATGTGACTCACAAATTGGTTGATCCAATTATCTGATGATATACCAAACAACCCATATACAACACAATGACATTCTAAAACTGACTGACGCCATATTCTCTTGTCAAATTTAATGCGCAGGGCAACTAAAAATAACGTATGTACAGTCAGTAAAAAAAATAATATCTCTTCCTGGTTACGGTTAAACATCAATACTAGCTTCTAAGGCGAATCTGTACATCCCCGGTTTAAAATTTGTAAGATATTCACATTAGTTGTATTTAATTTTGTTGAAATCAATTTTTTATTCGTTTTTCTGATACATGAAATGTACTTAATTTTTTTGTGCCGAAGACCATCATGCCTTTTCTTTTAAACGTTTGGATTGAATCAACGATTTATTCTCCAGGAATTTGTGATTTAATTTTGCTTTTCTTAAAAAGTTTAAAAGTGATTGTACAATTCATGAGAGAATTGGTAAAATTGCGTATGTGGGAATTATATACCACATATATTTTACATAACCTACATCTGTTTGCAATTGTGTATATATTTTATGATCCCTTAAAATGTAGTGATCACTAACATCCATATTTCACACTCCACATATTGCATGAAGTATAGTGCTTACGCTCTTTACTTCTGCAGAAAAGTATTTTTATTTCGTCGTCTGTTTTTCAACAATGACAATATTATTTACAATAAAAATCAAGAGGAAAAAAGGATTAACAAAAGTAAAATATATTTAAACACAAACCAAATCTTATGTCTCTCAAAAGTATTCACATCTCTTCTATTTTAACTACTGAATAATTAAAATAAAGTAACTAATATTTAGTTGGTCCTGCATTAGTATTTAGCATTTTTTGCACTAATGATTTACAAACATTAGATTTGAGATATGCCCATATTTCCTCTATTTTTTATTGTTGGGACTTTCTTTTTTTTTGGATATCGAAATATCGTAACTGTCTTTTAATTTCTGTTTACAAATTCTCTATAAAATTGGCATCCGATGTCTGAAATGTGGCCAATAATGGTAGGTGCTAAATGCGTTCCATTGGTTAACAATGTGTGCCGAATGTTTCAGATCGTTGTTATGTTAAAAGTAGAAATTGTCTGGAAGACCTAATTTTGTAACGCTTACAAGCAAATTTTCTTTCAAAATATTCGAAGTTTAATCCATTAAATGGAGTTCTGTATTTGTCTATCGCCACACAATACTCTTACCATCGAGTCGAAAAATATTAAATTTACTCTAGTCCACGAATACTACACGTCTCCAAAAGGCATCTTCCTTTTTAGACACTCATTAACAAAATACAGCCGTTTCTGTCGGTTATAACTTACCTCAGAATAAGAAGGAGTGATTCTAATATTGCACCAAAATAGTACATATTATTAAGAGATTTCATTGGTTCTTGAACATGCAAGTTTAAATCAAAATATAAAAATATCTGCTATGTAATAGTCATTTGCTGTAATTTATTTTGACTGTATTTCATTAATTATTACCTTTTCTAAATACGTTTATCCTTTACGGCAGCAAGGACCATTCTAGATCACAACTGCTAGGAGGGGCATAGTGAAAGTAAAACCCCAAGGAAAATATTTTATACAATTTTCCAAAGTTTTAAACATGTCAGATTTTGATTCAAAACAACAGACTCAGTTTTTGTATTAATACGATTGCTAAAGGGACCAGGAAATTATTGAAATTAATTTAATAACATTTAAAGCATTAAACTTGCGGGCTGGAATGTCCTTTACGAGTGGCGTGGTTCTAGCTCGGAAGCCCAGAAGAAGATATTCTAGAATCTGTTTACTAAACATGCGGAAAATTGGGCTATTTTAAGATTTTTTTGTCCTCGAATCAAGACTCTTTGTTTCGAAGATACAACGCGATAAAAATTTCGATATTTTAAAAATTATTATTATGCACTATAAGTAAAACTAGGATGCAATGCATTGGGACTACCGAATACAAGAAATTTCCAAAAATTCGTTATGTTTTTAATAAAACATGAGGTTAATGCAGATATCGAGAACACCATTAGTTTAACCATAAAAATGCCATGTTCTTTATGTATGAAGGTGAAGTTATATATATAAAGTTCGCTGGATTGACTGAAGTGTATCTCACTTATGGCCTGCTCAATACCCAGATTTAAATCCATTGGATTTTTTCGTATGGGGTCATGTGGAAATTGAATGTAATAAGGAACAGCTCTGGTATTTTTTAAAGAATTCGATGCTCAACCATTTTCACCAGTTTTTGTAGAATACGAATCTTTACATACAATAGTAAGTAATGAGATATTATTTTCTTTTCAAAAACCTTTATTGCATATTGGAAACAAAGCGTCTTTCAGAAAATCCCAGGACAAAAGCGTCTTAAAATAGTCCAAGGAATAACTTCCTCAAATTTTCCCACATATTTAATATATAGTCTATATAATAGATGCATTTGCTAACTTCTACAATTTCTGCGCATTCAATAATGCTGTAACCATTATTATCTGTATACAAAAGTTATACTCTTAATAGAAACAAAGTTTTAAGGTAAGAAAAGAATAGCATTTATCCATGTTACCCATCGCATAACCACCGGTGTAATAATTAAACTGTCTACTTCTAGGAATCATTTCGATAAAGTGTCATATGCTGTGTAATTTATGAGCAAAGCAAGTGATATGGATCCTACTTGAATACATGGGAATCAAACAGTTCTATGTAGGAGATTGATTATTTCATAAAGCACCATTTTTTTTCAATATGTGCTTATATATATATATAAAACACTATGATTATTAATATTTCTACTGCTAATCCAATTAGTAGTAGAAGTGTTAGAAAGTAAACTTTCTGTGTCATCTTAATTCTTAAAATATAAAGTAAATAACCAATAACTAAATTTATAAAATAAAAAACTTATACAAGTATCGAGTAATGACAATAAAAGAACAAACCTAAATAAAATAAAACGGATTTTAACTTAATACAACTATAACTTTCAAAGAAAATAACTGCATAAAATAAATTAATGAAATACAAAAAATATATACTCAAGCATAAAACAACACTGCCAAATACAGCAAATACTTAGGAACATCTTAAATTAGAATCAAAGGATACTATTTAATTTTAAGATATTGTAATTACTCTACAAGGTCTGTTTTCTTTCAATAACACAATTGTCAAAAGAATTGGAAAATTATATCAATTCACTCAATAACATATTTAAAATATTAGGCCCTTCATTTAACTCAATCTTCCTTTTCTCAAAATATTCTAAAATCTCTAAAAGTCTGTTCTGCATCACAACTCAATTACGTTCCCCTCTCATATTTGTATAAAAAATGTGTCTGTGTGCATACATGTTGTTTTCTTTGGAGCATACAATTTACATATGTAGCAGTAATTTATTGATTATTGAAAAAAAATTAAATTGAGAACCAAAAAGGATTCCAATTTTTAGGTTTGCATCTTCATAAAAACAATATATGCTTCAAAGCTATAAAAATAACTAGTCTACTAGCCTGTACTGCACTAATAAAAACTAAAAAATGCTTAATTAGATGTCTATGATTAACTAGATAAACTTTATTAGTTAATTGTTTCATTATGATGACAATATCATACTTATTATCTATTAAAATGTAAAAATATTATCACCATAAATACCATTGCACTTTATAGTAAACAGTGATCAAATTATGAGATAAATCTATGTGCTGAAATTATTTTTAGTCCTGGTAGGCACTTATTCACAGAAATTTAAAAGCATATGTTGTGAATGAAATCACAAAATTCATTATACAAGACCAATAAACGAGTTCTCTATTCCAATTTAAACATTAGCATATGTTAATTTGCTATCAATTATTCTTCATGTATAATATCTACAAAACTGTAAAAAAAAAGCTAGAAACAATTACTAAAATTTGCGAATTAATAATTACACAAATTGAAGAAATAATTGAGCATGATATCAAATATAGACTTTGTCTCTATCATACAAATGTATTTTGTGAACTAGGCAGAAGTAAAATACTAATTAATAACTATGGTAATAATGCATTTATACTTTATAGGTAGAAGATGAATAAGTATGTTTATATAACGTATCTTGCTTCTCAAAAAATGATGATATTTATTATTAAGTGTACTTTAAAAATAATAAATTAAAATTAAATCAATAAATTTATAATGAATTTATAATTTTTCTTTTTCTCATTCCGTCTAACCAATCCTGCAGTTGCTGTTGAGGAGCTTTTGGTTCAGGCTGATAATAATATTTAGGTGGTAACCCTTCTTCTAATCTAACAAAATAATGACAGTGAAAATATTCTACTAATCCAAAACGCATTCTACCATGCCTTCGCATTCCCTTTATAACGGGTCCTTTTCCGACAAATGATTCAGCTGCATAACAGAAAAAATCTAAACATCTAAATATCTACATATAATATTATACTTACCAACCCATAAATTACTGGGAAATTCTACATTATGTTCTTTAACAGCCAGCTCTCGTGCTTCCTCGATAGTTTCCCTGACGTCTTTAGCTCCTTTCTTCAAAACGAATTTTAATTGTCTGATAGCCTCATCTACACTCATACCTCTTACTAAGCTTGCTATGTACCACATTTTCCATGGACTATATTTAATATTACGTCTTTGATGGCAGACAAACTGAAAGTAGTGACATATAACATATTATCATACATCATTTTAAACTTACTGCTGCTCTCGGTACTTCATTTGGTTCTTGTGGAGAATAAATTTTCTTATTATACTGTAGCCATTTCCGAGACGTATTATTTGTTTGATATGCCAATAACTGAGTACTAGTATGTATTTGTTTATTATGTTCGCAAGTTATAGTTTTTAAAACATATTCTAATTTGGGCAATATACTTCTATACTTATATAAAGTCATAATTTCTAGTACTTATTTTTTCAAATTCCTAATTTGAGGTTAACCATAGAAAACACCTATTTTTCTCTGAAAAAAAAAAGTCCAATAGTAATAGTATATAGTAGTAATAATAAATGAAATGGTAATATTTTACATTTTACTAAGCTAATATAATATGTATAATAATATAAATTCTACGAATAAATAGCGTAGCTGAATGCGAGAAAAATAACAAATATTGTATAATTAAACGCAATGAAATTTTATTTCGTTTATTTTAATTTTGATTAATCATTATATAAAATATTTAACGTTCAATGTTTGGTTTTTGCGATTATTAATGAAATTTTTTTCATTTACTTTCATTTACATGCAACTGTTTTAAAATTAGAACTATTTTCCTTACAATATGTATGTACCTAATAAAAAAGTTGTTCCTTAGAAGAGAATTACGAACAATTTACTGTAGTTTTAATTTATCAAAATCGAGTGCTAACAATCTTATGAATAATTTAAACAAACATGATTTGAAAATTTACGAGGAAGGATTGGTTTCGAAAATACCTTTAATTATTCATCTGATAGAAATATGCAAGTTTGGTCAATTATTTTATGTTTGCCTATAATTTTCATCAAATAGGTCAAATATTATACATCGTTTGATATCCACGCGTCCACGAAAGAGATCTGTTTTAAATTCTCTATTGCTTCTTCATTTCATATTACATTTATTTATTATTTTCTGAAAAAAAATCTAATTTTCAATCCTAAATTAATTACTATGCTTATAATGACCATGTATAAAACCATACAAGTTTATAAATAAAATTGAAACCAGGAATGTTTTCCGATAACGTGATCACTGTCGTATGAAATAAAATGTCGATAGGAAGAGAGGATGTCAAATTGAATACTGTATTTATATTGCTGTCAAATGCGATAATGTTAGGAGTTACGATTAATATTACCCGAGAAGTTTGTAAATATAGGTTACGTTAAATGTCATCAATATTGCTAAAATAAGCACACTTTTTTATTAGCATTTAGGAATCACCCATATATTGAAAAAGGGAGTTTATTAATGAATCATTTATTTTCAATATTAGGTATCTTAAAAATACTTATCTTAAACACCTTATAAAGTACAAAAGCTACATTGGAAAAAAGAAATAAAAATGTATGGAGAAGTTTATATCTTATGAAATATTATTGAAATGATTATTAAATACCTCACAATAAGAAGTAGTTCGTTTATTAAATGAAAAAGTAAATAACATTTTAAATGTTAACATAATAAAACTAGATAAAAAATAGTCCAATATGGCTTATTCACTGTCCATGTCTTCATCGGCATCAGATTCTGAACCAGTATTTACAGAAAAAATAAATTCGTCTTTGTCAAAGTTTGTTTCTCTTTCATACTACTTCTCTATTAATGCATCAGTATGTGGAACACATTGCTTCCAAAACCAGGTGTGCAGATATTTAAAGATTGCTGCCACATTTTTAAAACATTTTCATCTCCATATCTTTCTTCACTAACTTGTTTATTGTAGTGCGTTTTGGCACGTGCCCAAACAAGTTCGATTGCATTGAATTCACAATGGTATGGTGAAATTCGGAGTACTTCGTGGCTAGCTTTTCTTATCAATTCATCTATTTCAGAGACCTTTTGCTTTTTATGCCTGCTTGCTACTTCGAGTAGTTCTCATTTTCTTATCTTAGGTTCATGGCCGATATTATTATTATTATGTAATCAATCAACTATTGTTGCTTTGCTCCAATTTTGACATGATTGCTTTTCAAGTAATACACTGTGGTAAGTCACATTATCCATTATAATTAAAGAAGGTTTATGCAGATTTGGACTTAATTGGTCATTTACCCATCTTGTAAATTTTGCACTCTTCATTTCACCATGATAATCAGTTGTCGCTATTCAATAAATCCATCTTTATTACCTACATGAAGATTTTCAAAATGTTTACCATCATATCCTTCACGTTTTCTAATACTCTTCGTGTTCGTATTTTGCCAAGATCTTCCTTTATTGCCCTTAACAAAAATCCACGTCTCATCGAGAACGACCACGTATACCGGCATTTGTCTAACTCATCGATAGTCACACGCGCTAGGTTTTACCAAAAAATCGTGCAAAAAAAACAGATGTATGCAGAACATGTGTATTATGCACACATGTATTGCGTATAATACAAATAAAATAGCGTTTTGACTTATGAAGTTTGTCTTTTCTACGAGTCCGATATTGTTGTATTCCTTGTATTTTACCGCTGTTATTTGTTATTATTCTAACAGCTAATTTATCATATTTATTTCATCATCCTTACATTTAGGTAACCTACGAAGGCAGCTTTTATATTTGTTATTTACAGGTTTAGAGGTTAGGTATATAGTACATTATCGCATCTGACAGCAGTATATAGTATTTAATTTAACATCCTGACTTCCTGTCGACAATTGATTTCATAGGACAATGATTACGTGATCGGAAAACATTCCTGATTTAATCTATATGTACATATTTTTATTTGATGGATTTCTTTCATAGTTTTTGAAAAATATATTAGTATTTATAAGTAAATTTTTTTCTGTCGAATATTGTAAATTTACAATGTTAATTTAAACATTAATATATTTTTTAAAAAACTATAAAAAAATTCATCACATAAAAATATATATATATATAATCGATGGATTGTAAGTTAAAGGGAAAAAAAAGAAAAACAATTAAATAAATAATTAGAAAAATCGAAAAACAAAATGTCCTTAATATGAACTAAAGGCTTTATTAACCCCTATTGGTTGAAAAACCTAAACACAATAGATAAAACTTTGTGTATATGTATATTTTTCGAATTATTTGAAAGGACAAGTTCGAGCTTAAGCTTATTGCTCTTAAATATTGAAAATTTCATGTTCTGTGAAGTTTTTAATATGTAGTAGTAAGCAAATTGATCTTTAATAAACAATTATATTCAATAAATTTTTCAGTTTTTAAATTTTTCGCACGTTTTAATGTCCACGCGTCCGTTAGATGGCAGACAAAATTTTATTTATTATTTAACGTTTAAGTGCGACCAATTGTATAAAATTGAATGCTTATTGTTCTTGGTTAGGATTAAATTGTGAATGTTATATGGATAAATATTAAGCATACATAAATTTTAATTGTGATAAAATGTTTAATATTTTACGAGTATTAAAAAACCCTGTGTTATGTGCATACAAATCTCTTGGTGTACTGTCAACAAGAACATTTTTATCTCAAGCATATTATTGTAATGAAGCATGGGAACACAGATTAAGAAATCCTATTTTAAGTAAAGTGAATTTGAATGAATTATATCAAGAAATAGATTATAGATTTAACAAAACCAATCAAGTTAGTGCTGTAGATGTTGATATATTTGCCAATGCAATACAAGATGAATTGCATATTGAAGAATTGTTGGATTTGGTACATAAACTTCGATTAACTGCTTCAGCATCTGATATGTTAAATTCTACACCACATGCTGTTATAAGATTTTTATTGCATCATAAAAAATATGATGAACTCCATAAAATATTAAATGATAGATTAAATTATGGAATATTTCTTGACTATTATACATCAAATGTATTAATGGATACTTTTTACAAAAATAAAGATTTTACATCGGGAGCACGTGTTGCTTCACAATTAATGTTACAAGAAGAATTAGATCATCCATTATCTATAAATTTAGGACTATTACATTGCTATAAATATTTAATAGAGCCCAAAGATTGGGCTAGAGAATTACCAGTAGAAGAACCAGAGGATGAAGTGAAAATACGTGTAAAATATTTGCGCAATCCTTATTTTGATGATCATTTTGACTTAAATGACCCAAAAAAAATCATTGGGAAAACACTTTGGATGTTTACTAAAAATAAAGATAATATTCTTGATAACTCTCTATACATTTTAGGATTGGAATTACAAGGAAAAACAGAAAAAGCAAATAATGTATTAAAAAAATTAATTAGTGATAATAAGAAATTGTATGTAGAAGTATTAAATATACTTCCCGAAGAAAATGCAATAAGGAAAACAGCAACAAATATTACAGAATCAGGCAATATTGAACAATTGTTGATTAATAAAGTTCAACATGCAGAGAGAAATATTGCTGAAAAAGATATTGCAACTCAGTGTGACATTTTTTTAAAATGGGAACAGGAACGTAAACAAGCATTAGAAATGCATCATAAAAGATTATTAGTACAACAAAAACTTGTAAATATCGAAAATATACAAAAGGAACTGAAACAACGAGAAACAAAATTATGGTTCTTTGAAAATGAAGAAAAAATTGAATTAGCCATTGAAGCTAAGAAAGTATTTTATCCCAAGAGATGGTTTGGAAAAAAGAAGAAACCTAAAAAAATAGATGAAGGATATGTACCACCAGAGGTCAAATAAAATTAGAAAATTGTAAAAAATAATGTATTTATGATAATTCATTAACAAAACTTAAAGTATAAAATATTGTAAATGTACATAGATATTTATTATACATGCAACTGTTTTAAAAATAAAGCCGTTTCCTTTTTCACATTTTGTAAATCAGCATTTACTCTTTCCAAACTTACACCAGTAGCTTTGTTAACTTCAACATCAATCTGTTCTTGCAAATTCCTTGATTCACGTTCAGTTAACCCTATTTCTGTAATTGCTTGTATAATTGCACCACAGTTATTGTGCAAAGTAGCTAATAACTTGTAAGCTTTTCTTGATATTTCATCTTGTTTTGCATTCTAAAATGATATAAGAAAAGCATTATTATAATAAAATATTTAGTATAATGAATAGATAATATTAAAACCTTTTTGTGACAATAAACAATGCTGTTTTGAATAAATTCTATTTGCATCAGCTACTATTTTAAAAATTTACAAATTTTTGCAAGGTTAAAATTTATAACAAAAACAATCGACTAAGTTTTACTAATCTTTAAACTAATTAAGATAGCCAGATTATTTACTACAAATAATTTAAACAAAATTTATACTTGCCCTAAAAATTAATTCATCTGATAATGTAAACGATCTATCTAATTGACCATTTAAACTGTTAATTTTTTTCTGAATATTTCTTGTATCGTCTAAAATTTTTTGTATCTCTTCGTTTTGTTTTTTTATATTACCTATAATTTCCAATATTCTTTTAGTATATGCCGATCTAAAAATATGCAAACATAAAGCATTTTTCTATAAAATACAAGATAGGAATTACCGTCTCGTATTTTTGCTTAATCTTTCCCTCTCCTGTTTCAAGAGCTTTTCTAGTTTATCTTTGTTTTTCAGTTCATCAAGCAGTTGTTGCTTCTTTTCCTTAATATTTTTTGTACGTTCTCGTTCTTGCTGCTGCTTTAGCTAAGAATAATTAGGAAATATATTTTAATAGATATTCATGTCGCCATAAAGAAGTTTTTTCTCAAATTGAAACATAATCTAATGGGGAAACTGGAAAAGTTTCTATCTAACAATGAAACAAAAGACCTATAATTTTTTTGATAATTTTACTTTTCAAGATAATCTCCCTTAATTTTATTCAGTTTTTCTTCAGGAGTTAACAATCTTGGAACCCACACTGCTGAAGTTTTACTCATGTCTAGTTTATCATGTAAAATTGTTAAAACGCTTGGTTCAGATATATTTAACACTTTAACCATGATAGCAACTTTCATATAACGATCTTCGGGAACCATTATGAACAATTATATCAACTTTCGCGCAATCAGTATGTTGCGCCCGAAGACCTTTCGGCTCTTCAGTCATCTTCAATGGATTTTCGATCTCACCGAGTGTTTTAACCAATATTTCAATAAAATATGATAGTCTGTAATAATACGTTTGTAAATACTTTTAGAATCCGGTACTTGTGCCAAAAATTTGATATCACTGCAAAGTTCTAATTTTATAAAGCTCAGTTTTTGTTATGAACCACTTTATAAAGTACAAAATATTAAACGAATTGAAGCCAAATTTGGCATATAAGTACAAAAATATTGTCACCATTGAACTTTGTAAGACAACATACAATTAGTTGTTTTTGTTATGGCTAGTATATTTTTTTCTCATTCCCCTTGCAAATTCTTATGTCAGAAGACCAGAAGGTAGCATACTATTTTTGTGTATAATATTGAATCGGCTATTTCCAATTGTACTATCCAACGCTTATTTCCTTTACCATAAATTGGCAGCAAAGAGGTTACAGATATAACACTTCCCGTATCAACAATACCCTTTGTATCGTTGCTAGGCACGATAAGATCGAATAATTCATTACATAGCAAAACACCCAATAAAGGTCTATGTCTGGGGATCTTTTAATACGCACGGTTTTGGATCTTTGTGCATTTTTAGTGAAAATTTGAACGCGCTCGGCATGCTGAAATTGTATCAAAAAGGTCTTATGCCTTCTGCGAGAAAGTGGTTTAATGAATGTTTTTGCAGGACAATGATTCTAAACATCGGGGCAGCACTGTACGAAATGGAAACTGGAAAATGGTATTACGAAGATGGAATGGTCCTCTCAGAGTCCAGATGCAAATCCAGTAGAAAATGTGTGTGCAATTATCAAGCAAAAGCTTCGTACAAAACGTTGCTACACATTAAAGCAATCATTAAATAAGATCAATCGCTGAAAATTGATTATATAAAATGATTGATCACTTAAGGTTGATACTTAACCCCGTTCCACACTAATTTCGTATTCTGCATACGTATTTCGACAACTAAGTTGTTATCATCAGCAGATAATTAAACAGTGTTGAACCTGGAAAACTACGGCAAAAACCCGCACGAAACAACTTCCGTACATGATCTATACCGTAGAAAGCCAAAACGCATACGATGTGCGGGGTTATATATCGACTTTGAGTGATTAAGATAATCAATCACAGGCTCCATCAAAATTACCATATAAAATGATGGGAGACTGGACACCATATTAAATATACCGCGTATTAAGAAATGTGTAAAATTAAACTCTATGCATAAATTTCCAAAGTCATTTGAGTTAGTTCTACGGCTTTTTTCTTGTTATACAGACTATACTTTTTAAAATTTTATTCCTTCTCTTATAATAATATAGCTAGAACACTTGGGTTATATAAATAATGTCAATAATATTGATGAAAACGTCCAGGCATTTATTGACGTATATACATGGAATCTTTGATGTGGCCTGTTCTTTCATAAATAACGGATTTTCTACAGTTAAAAGTAAGGGCTGGATAACTCCAGAAATCATTAAAGAGAATAGATATCGGAAGGCTGCAGTTTGCCTAGTAAAGAGTGGTTATAATAATGGGCTACATAATATATATGAAGAGATACGGATTAATGCTGGATGATGCCAAGAAGCATTATAATGCAAATAAAATAGTTAAAAAAAAATTAATCTCGATACATTTGAGTCACTAATGCAATGTTGATATTTTCCATTCTGACGGCATCTATACATATACCATCTTGTTTATTATTTGCCTTATTACTATTGTAATTTTGACAACCTGTTGATATCTAAACCACACATTACAAGTACATATCTAGGAACTACAAGTACAAATGTCATTTATACATCTTAAACATTTTCTACAGATATTGATAATATATTATTGTCCCATGGTATTTATAATAAGAAAGCTATTTCATTATTTAACAATATAAACTCTGATAATGAAAGCGCTATATGAAAAGTAAATAAATATTCTGTATGAATGTATGAAAAATACTAATAAGGTACCTCAACAGCAGTAACGTTGGTAACTAAAGATTCATATTCAACAAGAAGCGGTATTTGAAGCTCTCTCCATTGATGTTCTAATTCTTTTAGTCTTTCATTACCATTTTGAACCAAATTTTTTAGTTTTTCTAGATTATCTTCTTTAGACAGAACTGTTAATGTCCTTGATTTAATTTTGTATCTTGTAAGTAGATCTTTCAAATATTCTTCCTCCTTTTCTTTTTCGACTAAAACCTAAACAATATTATATGCTATGTTCTTTTTCATTTGAAATATTTTTTTACTTTGGTCAATGTTATTTTTTCTGACTTCATATCTTCTTTAAGTTGAAAAATGTGTTGTTTCTGTTGTTCTATATTTCGAACTAAATTCTGGATTTTATCTTCGTTGATACTATAACTATGAACTGGTGCAGCTTCATCTTCAATTTTTGAAATTGCAGAAGCTGTAGTTATAGTTATTGGTATAGTTATTGTCTTGAACGAATTATCATATGCGTTATCAAAATGTTTTAAATTCACAGCTCCAAAATCTGAATCTTGGAATAACAAGGATGGTATTAAATTAATATCGGCACATTGTCTTGTAACATCTTCCACATAGTGAATCCAAAAATACTTTAAGTCTAAAAGAGTATGCATTATAGCAGAATTGTTTTACTTTCATTCTTTATTAATACCCTCTGGTACATCATTCTGTGTAGATGGAACATGAATATTTATTGTTTTTAAACTATACATGGTATTATAACTTGATTTAAAAGAGTTATTTCCACATTCTCTTGTACCTTGATTAAGAAACGATCTTGGAATCCACAATTTCTGGAGACATAATTTTACTTTTTCTTCAATTTTTTTTCTCAACTTAGGAACATAACCTGAAATTTTAAAATAAAATAAGTAGATGTAGTAGAAGTAAATATGGAAAGATGGAACAAGTTTTTGTAATACGTATCTTAATGCATTTTATAAAAAAAAAAATAAAGCATCGGCGATTAAAATGTAGATAATTTACTGAATGAAGATTAAAGCTGAGAATTGGTATTTTTTTATAGTAATATTTGGAGCATTATAAAAAAATAAAATCTAGAAAGTTGGCAAGAGTAAAAATTTTTAATTTGTAGCGTTTTATTTGTAATTAGACATCTGGATAAAGTTGGCTAAATTTTAAGGCTGCTTACACATGGATACATATTTATAAATTGTTTTGTGTGTAATTACACCTTCGAGAAGTTGAACCTTCCTAAAAACGTCTTCGTATCCGAAGAACAGTTTACTATCACTCTTGACAGAAATAGTAAATTGATTTAACTAAAGGATTATTTTCCCTAACAACCAAAACACACGGCCATACCTAATCCTAGTGCGGTAAGTGAATTTGTATAGATTATATCTACAGGTGAAATTAACTGAAAAAAAACACTAACAATATAGTATTTATTGAAGTGGAAATTGAATTTACAATTTGAATAATTATTAAACGTAATAACTCGAGCATTTTTTAATTTCAAACATTTTCTATAAAGTAGTTAGGCTCTACATTGTTCATATGATTATTCATTGTTCTTAAGTTTCCTAAATTAGTAGAATCTAAATCAATGTTGACTTTAGAGCTAGAAGTAACATTACCTGCATTTAATGCTACTTTTTTAGTATGCAAAATTTTTATGCACATTTCTATTGTTTTCTACAAATTCTTCTGCATAGGTTTCATGATGCTTCGATTTCAAAATATCCACTCCAGCTTTTGCCAATAAAGTAGTACTAGTTTGCCTAAAGTCATGTCTGTCTGGTGTATAATGTAACATCCTTCAAATTTAAGTACTTGGTAATTTTTGCTGGTATTTTAGCCATTGTATTATACCTATAACCTGAACAACTGATTTTCCATTTTTATGAGAAGATAAGAACTGTTTTGGTATTTGGTATAGTTATGATTATAACCCCTTCCCTATCTATAACATCCTGAAGAGTTATTTTAACTGCTATGCACATTATCATTACCATTTAAAAATATAAAAAATTGGAAACATCTGTCTTTACCAAAATCTGTCTATAAGCTCACCTTCATCATCAAAAAAGTCTCATTGAAAGCATTCTTCAAAAATATTGTACTGAAATGACATCCTAAATTTTTCTTTTTCAAAAAAGCTATTATATACTATATAATAGTATACTATACTTTTAAAGGCCATGGTTATCATTCAAATAAAGTGTTCAGTCCACAAACTTGTGAGAGATCTTAAACTTTTTACTACAGTATATATCAGTAAGCTTTTCTCGTTAATTATACAGTTTTTCTTGTGTAGCCAATCTTTGAAAACCTAAATGCATTGTCGTGCCTTTCATATGATTTTAGTGGGCTTGGCTGTGAGCAGCTACTTGCCCGCCCTTCTTCGATTTCAATATCAACATTTTCCGCATGACTAATACTTTCTACTCCAAATATCTCTACTTTTAAATTAATTCTGTACCACAAATCTAAGTTACATCACGAATTTGTTGAATATATCTAACAGACAAATTTAAACTGATAACAAATACCCATTTGTTTACCATGAACCTTTGCATACCAACTGTTATAATGACTATGCATAACCTGCTATATTGCTATGGACACTTAATATTTCATACGAATTGAACCAGTTTTTAAATTTTTTTGAAAAGATTAATACGGTTGTGCAAAAAATAGTATACGATACTTAATTCGTAAGTGGTCACCTATCTTACAAATTTGCAAAGCTCAGTGCTGTAGGCTCCCTTTTTTTACAAATAACAAGCACTTACGGACCAAGTATCATAAGATACCATTTCTAAACTGCTTTTTTTGGACATATTGTTCCTTCTTTAATTTTTAGCACAAAACATATATTGCTAGCAGTAATACACCTGAATTCATATTATACTTATATACATAGGCCAATCAATTCTCATATAATAAAATATACAAATACGAGATTACGGAGATGTCTTTGAAAAGGGTACACTTCACAAAGCTGCACAAAATATTTTGTAAATACATATCCATGTGTAAGTAGCTTTAATATTAAACTAACTTTATCTGTATTAATATGGAAACAGTAGATATTTAAAGAATTCATATTAGGAATGCGTAACACATAAATACCCTAAGCAGCACTCTTTTGTGTGGTTGTTTACAAGAACGTAATATTAAAAGAAAGAACATTCATACTTTATAAAAAGAGAGGAATTGTATCTGTAAATTTATTTTTGATTGATTTATTTATTTTTAGCTATATTCTACAAATTATTTAGATAATGATTTCATCAAGAATATCTACAATATCAAATGCAGGTGTATTACACACACCTTTGGGTCTCTCATGACAATATAAGTTATCTTTAAAATGTTAATAAGTTACTATTAATATTTTCAATACAAAACAAGTAATAAATTGCTGAATCAAAAAAAAATTTAATAAAGATATTTTGATAATTAAATCAATTATGAAGATTTAAAAATATTAGTACCCAAAATCAATTCTTTAAGAATGGGCATTAGCATAAATTATCTTTTTATTTTATTACCTGTTTCTTGTATAGGAATATCTTCATCTGTTTCCCTTGGTAATCTTTCTATTAGAAACATTAACATTCTCCGAACTTCTACTTCATTGCAATATAAAATTGTCTGATAACCAATATCACCACGAAATCCTAAATCTTTTATGCTTTCAGACAAAGTTGTTGCAAATTTTAGTCGTAAACTCATTGATGGTGAGAGTTTATGAGGCATAGTAACACCTGGTGTTATAACTTTTAAACAACTTACGACGGCATCTACTACCATATCAGGATCAAATTGTTTTATACTCGTAATGTCATCATCAATATTACTAAAACAAGTATTATGAATTATACTGTATTTAGTTATGTAAACATACCAATTGAGATGTTTCAGGGATTCTATTATAATATTATCAACTTCTTCCATTCTTGTCAACACTAAAATACAATTACATAAAACCATAGAAAATCAAACCATTACTATATGTGCATAATATTATTATATACAACTTTTAATAGCTGAATAAAAATATTGAAATTGTAGTTACCTAATGAAAATATTTCATATTACAATTTGAATAATTAAATATATCTTAAAAATACGACAATCATTGAAAATACATGTAAAATGGAAGGGTACTTATCAGGCTGCATTGTGTGTTAGAATAATATTAATCTATGATGACATTATATAATCCAAACTATTTACAAAATCTACAATACAAAAATTTTAAATAAATGAAGTTCAATGTGTCTGGTAAATAAATATAAATTTAATGTCTGATATGGTACAATATAATTAATGACATTTCGAAAAAGATAAAACCACACAGAAAATACAATTTGGAAGTATCGATGTTACATCGTGCTATAGTTATAAATTTTTCCATTTATATCTTGTCTCAGAATAAGAAAGTGATTCAAATATTGTGCCAAAATAGTACATATTTTTAAGAGATTTCATTGGTTCTTAAACAGGCAAGTTTAATATGGATAAAAGAATGCCCGATATCCGCCATTTTTCATAACCTGTAAATGTTTAATTACATTTTTACATTATTTTACTATATTTTTCTGTATTATTTAATAAAATCTGTACTTTTAAGTAGAAAAATAAAATGAGTGATCACCGAGGTTCTAGCAAACAGTTAGTATCACCACCCAGAAAGCGTGAACGACTGGGTCACGTGACACATGAAGAGAAAAAAACAGTTTTGAATATATATTATATAAAATGTTAAAGCTGCAAATGTTACAATGGATAATTAGAAGAATTGTATCAATTATGTGATTAAAGTAAAAAAAAAAGAATGTGGGACTTAGATAGGTTAATAGATAATATTGTGGAACCATTTCTATTTGTGTTAGAAACAGTGAGTGAAAGTGATTTATTGTCAAACACAAGTGAATCCAATTAGTTGCACTGCTGTTTCTATATTTATAATCTTCCTTGTATTTTTAATGGAGTTTTATAATAAATTTTAACAGTAGTTTATATTTTACCTTGATTTTCACTAATAAATTTGATATGAATATCAATAATTTATGACTTACATATATATATATATATATATATATATATATATATATATATATATAACTTTTCTATTGCAAAGAAAATTTCATGAAATATTTATTTTAATGATATTTAATCTCAATTTTGGATAGGTTGTACTTATTAATCCAAAAAGTAACGTTTGTACAATCATACTTCCATTAAAATGTATTTTTTTCATTTATTTTTATATAATAAAGAATAAGATTAATATTGTTGACAAACTACTACATTCACAACTGTTTATGTTTCATTTTTGTGGTAAGTTACATTTTTAAGCTGTTCTCCACGTTTTAGCGGGATATTTGAATCATTTCTTATTCTAAGACAAGGTATATATAAGTAAAATAAAAAAGTAGTAATAGTTGTTATCTAAAAAAACAAGTCACGTGTTCACTCTTGCCAAAATATATAACTAAAACAAACGGTCTTCATGAAGACAGTTAATTTTCCGGTAACAGTTTCTATAATTTCTGGGCAGCAAACACAATCCCAATACTTCCTATTTAACATTATATTCCCCAATTTTTTTTATGCTCCTCCGAAAATTCAGAAATGTCAAAAGCATTTCATAATTCATAGTACAGTGTAGATACATAATTGTTACGTACAACAGTGAGCGAAGTTTCAATAGACGACTTTATGTTCAAAATTGAATTTATTTAATTCTATATATCAATAATGACGATTGCTAACTATTTTATTTTTCGTAATGATTCCCATTTTTTCTATTCGTATTCATTATTCAAATATTTATTTCTCTCGTTTTAAATATTTATTTCATGAAGATTTTTGTTTAGTTTTAGGTAACTAGAAGGATTATTATATTTCTTGGCAGAGTTTATAACTGTTGTAAGTTTTAGATCTTAAATACAACACACACACAACATGTGTATGTTTGTAATAAAAACAATATTTTCATTTAATTACAATTTATATTGTTAAAAATGTTTTTATTTTCATAGATAATATTAATCTAAAAATATTTAATAAAATATTTAAACTGGATGGTTCTAGTTGAAATATGAGAGGTATTTGCATCGTTGATTTAAACATATAGAGAATAACTACTTGTTCAGGATGACCAATCATTGCATGATTTTAAATAATATATAATATCGGTACGTCATTTTGTAATTTACACACAATTTAAAAAATGCAGTCGAATTATGAGAATCTTTCTTAGATAGATATTCTACATTCATGTTATCTATTTTCAAAGTGAATTTATTTAAACTTACTATATATATATATATATAAATCCACAGTATATTTATAATTTATAATATATAAATTTAAATAATTACAGGCCGTGGCGCCATCTTAAAATTAATTGAGAAATTATCTACAAAAAACATAATTGTAAGCTTCAGAGAAAAATAGAAAGCATTATTCAATAATAAAAAAAATCTACGCAGTAAAGTTATTGCTCATGCGCAAACTTTTAGCCTGCGCATTGAATTGACTCTATATCGACCATTTCTACTCGTTCATCTGCCATTTTGAAACGAAAGTTCACGGCGTTTTGTTAGTAAGTTATTTCGACGACTGCATCTACGCTTCGATACTTGGGTAACTAATTGTAAACTAGCACTGAGAGCTTCGCAATCTCCGAATTATTTGTTGTACCTATATTATTTTTAAATGTATATAATCACCGTTTTGGCTGCGAAATCGTCATTTTATACGTATCTATTGTTGACGCCCTGTAGCTACTTTCTTTTGAACAGCGCGTCCTACTACAAATTGGGTACCCAAACTTAATTAAAAAAACTCGTATGCATATATCTCCGTTACATATTTAGTTAAGTATATATACATATAAATATTATTTATTTACGTACATACATGACAATACACCGGAGTATGTTTTGCATCTTTTTAAAAATGTACCCCTATCGCTTAAAAACACGAATTCGCCCAAACGACTGATAATTTACGACTTTTTCTTCGCTTGCAATCATTCTACGTTCCACAGAAGTCAACATGAGCGACAGAGAGGACAAAGGCACTCGCGTATACGTTGGTGGACTCAGCGATGGTGTCAAAAAAGAAGATCTTGAATCAGAATTTGAAAAATTTGGCAAGTTAAATAATGTATGGGTTGCCTTCAATCCACCAGGCTTTGCATTCATCGAGTTCCTTAATCATGTTGATGCAGAAACGGCATGTGATAATCTCAATGGAACGGATTTCTTTGGCTCCAAGCTGCGAGTGGAAATAGCAAGAGGAAAAGGTCGTCGAGGTGGGTTTAGGGGTTCAAGAGGTGGTAGAGGACGTGGGTCTGGAGGGTTTAGAAGCTACAACGACAGACCAGGAGGCTTTAGAGGAAGTCGTGGAGGAAGAGGTGGAAGAGGACGTTATGATGATTATGGTGGACGCAGAGAAGATTCTGGAAGGTATAGCAGCAGAGATGGCTTCCGAAGAGGAGCTAGGGATTCTTTCAGAGGAAGAGGTGGCGGTGGTGGCGCTGGAGGAAGAAGATTTGAAGGTGATTCAAGATTCCGATCAAGGTCCCCTACTAGACGTTAATAATCATCTCAATTTATATTACTTTTATATTTAAATTAGATATAAAGACATATATTTAAATTCATGTTTTCAATAAGTTTACTTCTAAATGAACGTAGATTAATATTATTTTATTATGCCAATGATTTAATAAGTTAATATCTGAATTAATAATAGAATATTCTTTTTTTTATTGTAAATACAATTAAGAAATACAAGATGTAACACATTTATATTTTTTTTCTTTAAAGTAAAAGCATTTAACATGTCATTTGTATATTAAGATCAATAATTTAAATACACAAGTTTGAAATTTCACTAAGTTTCGTTAGTCATTTAGTTACACTTAGTTACATTTCACTTATGAGAAAAAAGGAAATGTGGATAATATTCAAAAATATATTCACAGATAAATTATGTTTTTAAATATAAGAATTGGTGTAGATTTTAAAAACAATGCATAAGCAATGTATAACCTTTTCTAATATACTTTGATTGAAAGGATTATCAAGTTTCATTTTCATCAGCTGTCATTAAGAAAGATATGCTTTTGGAAGCACTTGCACAATAATTATCGTAAACCTAAAGTGCAAATATTGGAATGAAATATAGTGAAAGCATATAAATCAACTGCAGTAAATTTAATTCTAAGAAAAAGCTTAGATGCAAAATTATTTCCTAAGATTCAATTATAAACAGTATTCAAAATTATACCAGCTTCTTCTATTCTGTAGTTGTAAATTAGATAAATGCGGAACATGCACAAAAGTACTTTTCTGAGGATTATTTGATTTAATTTTCGTATAAGCTAATATTTGGTCAGGTATCTCTAAGCAATACAACACTATCTTAAATACCTAAAGTTACATTACGTTTTAAGGCTTCCAATACACTAGCGTGTTATTCTAATATTGATTTCATTAGATGTGTGTAAGGAGTATTATGTATTAAAATGTAAAAAATAACTAAACCTTTACATTTAGGAAGCAAACACATAAATATTAAAATGATATTGAATCAAAATAAGATTAGACCAAAGTTCAAGTTTATAAAAATGACCACATGAAAAATGGAAAGTAAATAATTAGCAAGCTAATTTTATTAATTCTTGACATAAATAAGCACTGTAGTTTCATTAATAACTAAACATTAATTCAGAATTTGTCATCAATAACGTTTGATTTTGCTAAAATTTCATTCTCTTTCATATGTGTTGTGGGAGTTAAAGAACTTTTAACATATGTATTGAGTGCATTCTTCGTTTCCACAGTTATATAAATTTGACACAGATGAATGATGCAGCCGCTTTTTCATATTCACTTTGTATTTGTAAACACCTATGCGATATTTATTAAGAGATTTGCAGGCGGGTCGTTTTTCTTTAAGATTCGGAACTACTTTCTTTACTTATCTAATACTAATAACAATCTTCGATATTTCACCAAGTGGTTGTTGTAATAATCAACATTTTGTCGTTTATTCTGTCAAATCATTGACTAGTTTTTTACAAAAATAAACTCAGAAATGAAAATAATGAAGAAGAATAAACTTAAGCGGGTTCACGTATTAACTGCTATGAAGCATTATCGTCGGTTACCATTAAGAAAGTCATAGAGATGGAAAAATATCAAAATGTTAACCAAGAGGATGGCAAGGAACTTGGCAATATCCAGAAGAATTTATTACGAGCATCTGTTATGATCAATGAAGGATGGTGTTCAGTCTAACCCATTTCTTAAGCTCATTTGCAATTACTCATTCCATAACTATGTTGAATGCCTTAGTAAAAACCCATCATAAATGTATATGAACTGACTGGTCGTGAACAAATATGGGGTTCGTTAACAGTTAGTTAAAGTGACAAAAATTAGAAACGATAACAGGTTTAGTAGTCAATTCTATATATATTTATAACGGGTTTCTATCAAGATATTCAAAATCGTCATGGTAATGAGTTTAAAAATGCGCCAGACTGGAGTAAACACTAAGCCGGCTTCATAGAGAAACTGAAAGATATTTCTATTGCAATGCAGAAAACAGGGTTTAACACCCAAAGGACTAATGTTTCTAAGAATTTTATTATACATTGTCCAATTGACTGCCAGACCTGTTTTATCTCTTTAAACGTCGCAGTCGTGAAAGTAATCGTCAAGTAGAGCGATTCTATGATTAATTCTAATTCGACAATTCTAAAACAGAAATGTTGTATTGACATTAGTTAAGTCATGAATTGTTTAAGAGAAGTATAGATTTGGCTACATGATGTAAAACTATCAATAAATCAGTAGGAATTAATTAGCAAAATATAAATTTTAATCAAATTAATGAAAATAATAATAGTGATAATTAACGTAAGTGCTAAAATAGTTATAAAATAGTCATTGGTTTGAAGATAAAGCTGTAGCCTTTGTGGAATTAAAGTGAGGACGCGTTTCAACATATCTGGGGGGTAATTAGTTGTATTGTGGCGTTCATTCTATTTATTACTTCCTGTTCATTGGCCGGAGGCGTCGCATAAGCATATTCCTTTAAAAAAGTCAAGGGGATTCATATTTGCTAATTTTGCACTTAGATATTGGCCCAATTCACCTATATGGAAAATGACACTAAGTTATTAAAAAACTTATTGAATCCCAAATAGCGAAGCCAAATTTGTTGCTATGCTTAGGGTGGAAAATAATGTTGCTTAATGGAGTTTTAGTTTAGCTATGGTATTACAATAAATGAAAGAAAAATGTATTAATTATTCCATGATGAGCGTGAAAGTTCGGGACAGCGAACACTATTTATGGAACTATAAAGACACTATGTGTACGGAGTAGTAGCCAAATGTCTTTTCCTTCCACCAAAAATATTGTTCTTTAAAAAAATGGTGGGACGACGGATGATCATTGTGATCAACTAGGAATTGATTACCAAAAGATTTGTTACGAAATTTACTTTAAAATGATACGCCGCACGACCTGCGTTACGTAAGTATTACCGCAACAATAATAATTAATAAAAATTCAATTTGAGGTAGAATACAATGAAATTTGGTATGTAAGTAGCAGTAGTAGGGAAGCTTGTATTTCAGGATAGTGACGCAATGCTGCTAGTATTGTTCTCGAACCATTAATATCTCACCCAAAGCAGCGTGGTATGGACTTTATCAGCCGTTGTATGGAGCGTTAAAGTATGGCCAACCATCCCAAGGAACAATTTTTAAATTACGCGGAAGTTTTGAGTTGGTAGTAGTAAAAGTAAAGGTTAGCTATGATTTCAATTCATTCAAGAAATTAGGAAATAACATGTTTTTAATGCGTACGGTTTTCGTTTTAATTTTGATTTTGAAATATACACCTTAATTATTAATATTCATGCTGTAATAAAATAAAATATAATTTTAGATGTAGTTATTTTTTCCTTGGGCAACTTAAAACACCCGCGAAATTTAAAAATTGTTCCTTGGGATGTCACTTCAACTTAGCTCAACTTCCTGAGCTCTATAACATTAGCTGGGGGAGCTGTATATTGTTGAAGCTAAGATGTGGGGAAAGATCAGACTAGGGAAATACCTGCATGTAGTAATGTTTCATAAAGATTCGTACTACACGTGCCACGCGTGGTAATATATTGTTGTATTTGTACCATAGACGTACGCACCTCCGAATAATGGGTAGTACTATTGGACCAAATAACTATGTATTGGACTAGGACGTACCACTGGACATGTTCATAACGGTCTCACGTCGTTTTCTGTTGTACACGAACTAGACGTATACGCTCTCAATATGCAATACAATCCATCATGTTGCCCTACTGTTGGTGGTAATGGCGTGGTTGAATGTAAACTTCAATTAGACAATTACTTGTGGTTTGTAAGTACATTAACAACCATTTCTCGTCCACGACTACAGTAGCGTACGGCAAGATGAAGATGTGCAGCACTCGATATTCATTTGTATTTAAGTCAATTTATACATATTACACCCAATATTGTAGGGTATTTTTTCAAAATTTGAAATTGGCGGGTAAATGAATAGTAACTTTAGATAGAATAGGTTGATATAAAGTAAGTATGTAAGAAGGTTGACGTTTGAAAAGATTCATGAAAGATACTAAATAAAATAATCTTAAAGGAACGCGGGTGTTTTAATTTTAATAAAGCCCCCGACAATATAATGCTTCTATATTAACGCATTGCGAATATACAGTTCCACCGGACACTTATGTATGTTCAGCAGTGCATATCTAATATTCAAAACGAGCTGATACAAGTACAAGTGCTACCTACCAAGATAGAATAGATAAGTGAAATGAGATTTTTATAGTAAAAAAATATTGCAAACACAGTAGCGTGTTTTTTAATTTATGAAAATTTGCATGTTTAAAGTTTTCCTAGTTTTTAATTTTCTTTATGATCTGCTTATATTTTAAACAACAAAACCTTTACCGTCTTTCTTTATAGAAAAAAAAAACGCTATTGTTTTGCAATTCTTTATCATTTTAAACTATCTTTGTGCCACATTGGTTAAATTTATTAACAAGTAGCTAGTAAGTAAATAGTGTGGAACAAAAATAAGCAAACCTAATTATTGATATAATAAATTTCATTACGACTATAACATGTATCAAATTAATTTGAGTTTGAAGTTGCCTATATTAGTGTCGCAAATAAACTTGCAAATTAATACATTATAATTAACTATAAGAGTCGGCAATATTTGCTTGATAAATGTACTTTTATTTATTTTGCGACTCCACTCTGATAGTGCGTTCCATAAAATAAACTTGAAAATGAAAATTCTAAAATCAGTTTTATGTATGTGTTTTTATATATATATATATATATATATATATATATATATATATATTATAAATAGCAGACATTATTTTCGTTTATCGGATTTCAAATCGTAATCATAATTTTAAAATGGTTCAGAAAGTTTTAACAATATTTAAAAGATGGCATTAGCGTTGACATATTTTTTTTTTGAGACGTGTTTTTTATTGCTACTTTTGTTAGATTCAATTAATTTAATTACTGTCATAGACAAACACCCAAGATTGTTATTACTATATACTATATTATTCTCAAAGTTCTCATTCTTTTCATAGTGCTTTATGTTGCACTATTAGCTTAAACCAATTAATCATACAATATCTATCTGAACACGTCTTTGCGACGTTAACAATTATATTAACAATTATATTCAATAAACAATTAGTAATAAAAGCCTTGATATTTTGATAAGCCAAGTAAGTATATATGTTTCTTCATTTAACTGTTGTTTATCAATCAAATTAACCACTTAAAATAATGATTATCAAATATATTACAATATTACTAATATACATTTTCAGGTAATTTCAAGATGCCGGTTTCTAATCAAATGTCTTTTATAATTGCATCTGTATCTGCTGTGCTTATATTCTCTGGAATGCAAATGTACAAACCATGGTTTATTGCATCTCAGATCAATCATATAGTAGGAGGGTATTTAGGTTCTCTATTATTTTTATTCACATTTGCATCTATTGGGAACTTAGAAGCATGTTTATTTGGAAAATCATTTCAAACAAAAATGTTTCCAGAGATAACGATTTGTCTACTTACAGCATTAATAACTGCAGGAACTTTGCATCGTGTATGTTTTACAACATGTTTTCTATTTTCTATAACTACTTTATATTATATTAACTCATACTCACAAAAAGTACATGTTACACCTACAGTAACAACGTCTCATGTTGGAAAGAAAAGAAAATAAATAAAATACTATTTTAAATTGTCAATTTTTATTGTATTTTTCTTTTTTTTAAAATAAAGTTTACAATATCTATCGTATTATTGGCTTGTTTGAATACTTTCATTAAATTCAACCTTGTTCTGCAAATGTATATTTTCTTCATTGTTTAATTGTATTTGTTTATCATTCATTTTGGTGTTATCTGAAAATGTGATTCCACATAGTTCGTCTATAATTTTTTTTTTAGTTTTGCCTTTATCCTTTCTTGGCTTACGAGGAAACTTGGATTTATGTAGTTCTTCATGTGTTTTCAAATGTACTTTATAATGTTGCTAAAATATTATAATTTAATATTTGATTTTTCTTTTATGCTGGAATTTTACCATTTTATTAAGTAATTTGGTACACCCTTCAAAATTACATGGAATTTTAGGTTTTGGTATCTTCTTGTGAGTAGTATTTATATGAACAGTTAAATTTGTTTTATAAAAATAAAACCGTTCACATTCATCATATGGACACATATATATATTTCTATCCTTTTTATCTAAATGAGTATTGAAATGCATATTCAAGTTAAATTTACTTGAAAAATTTTTATTACATATACTGCATTTGAGACCTAAAACAAAACTGAATCAATTCTATATCTATAAAACAATATTGTATATACAAACTTTTTAATTTGCATATTTTTTTGTGTGAAAGAAATATAGTCCACCTGTTACAGGTAGTACCACATTCGCAAGAATATTCTTTATGGACTCGTTTATGTTTATTTCTCTCTCTATTGGTCATAAATCTTGCATTACATTGTTCACAGCTACATTAAAATATTTGATATACTGTACAATTTTTAATAAATATGCATTTTACAAATAAATTTTAGGTTTACCAACAAAATCTGAAGAATATTAAAGTAGTAATAGTTATATTTGCAGGGAGAAATTCTATAAGCATCCTATTTAATAAAACAAATTAAAACTAATATTTGTAGTAATTATAAATATTTATTTGTAACTAGCATTTAAATTTTACCTAAATGGTAACTCTCCTGTATGTAAATAGCTGTGTTCTTGTAAATGTTGTTTGCGATAAAACCCTTGTTGACAGTCATTACACATAAATGGATATACTCGTTGTGGATTATGCCATCGATAGATATGTTTTTTCAAACTTGTTTTATTTGCCAATTCTCTGTCACAGCCTACAACAGTACATGCTATTCGCTCTGTTTCATCTGTATGTTTTACTTTTTTATGTCTTCGTAAATGGGACGAATTTGTATATGTTTTGAAACAATTTGGGACATCGCATGCAAATGAACGCTATAAAGAAGAATTTAAATCAATAGTTTAATTACTGTATTTATATTAAGTACCTCTCGTGTATGTAATTTAAGATGATTTTCTAACATTATACATTTTGTAAATTCTTTAGAACAACCTTCGAAGCTACAAATTAATCTCTTCCCGTTATCCATGAATTTATCATTGCCCATTAGATTCATTTTTGTGTAATATTCTTACTTAAACGTAAATATAACTAAGTGCTTAAACATGTTGATTACTCTGTAAACCATTTTAACATAGTACGACATAACCTTACCAACACGTGAATGTAATTTAAATGAAAGATAAATAAAGAAGACATAATTTAATAGAAAAAGATGTAGACAAAAATAAATGCGATTGTGCTTTCATCTTGGGTGCAATCACAGAACTAACGATCCCTCCTCTTCTCTGACGATATATCATAAATCTGTAAATTTGTATTGGGAAGCTTTAAGGGATGATATTTTTCAAACTTTTTGATACGTATAAAGGGTTGTCTAACACGAAGAACTACAGTTTTATGAAGTATACTAAGTTATATACATATCACTGGCGAACATATTTTACATCTTTCAGTGAAATTATTAATTTACATAATAGAGCTGACGACAATAATGGGCCATCAAAACTATTCACTTAGGAATTCTGAAGATAAACGTGCACCAATTCAGTGAAAAATATAGGACTGTTCAATACAGAGGATCTTGTCGGCTAAAATGTTCTAACAATGTTACCATTAAATCAGGTATATTATATATCATTTCTATCAAATATGTAACAGATATTTAATCACTTAAGGTTGATATATAACTCCTTTCCACATTAATTCTCGTATTCTGTATACGTATTTCGACAAGTAAATTGTCGTCATCGGCAGATAATTCGGGGAAATTTTAGTATCACTCGATATAAAGTCATTGTTTCCTTCGGTATCGATTCCAGAAACTTTAAAATATTTAGAAGAATTTCTTTATAAAAATGAGATCGAACCAGAAAAACTAAAGGAATATGTGCGATTGGCAACCCTTTGTATGTCCCAAAATTGTTGCAAATTCGAAGATAAGTTCTATAAACAAAAACAGCGAACTTATTCATGAATCATTTTGAAGTTGAATTTAAACATAAGGCTAAATATATTCCAAGAATTTGGGTCAGATATGTAAATGACTTTTTCGCAATTTTTAATATACATAAATGTAACTTAGACGATTTCGTCAAGCAATTAAATTCAAAATTCTCGACGATTAAATTTACAGTAGAAAAGGAGAATAATGACAGTCTTTTTTGGACACCCTACTAAATAGGACTAATCTTAAAATAGAAATTGATATTTTCCGAAAACAAATTAACGTTAATCGATTCATCCCGGCTGACTCAAATCATAGCATACAACAAAAGACAGCTTCTTTCAGTTTTCTCATCAATTGTTTGCTTTCTCACTAACAAAAGTGAGATATGAAAGAGAGTTAAACTTTATTAAAAATATCGAGAGAGGCAATGGTTTTGATTCGGAAATAATCAATGGATTAATTAGAAAGGCTAACATAAGAAAGACAATTCGGAATACCACAAATCTGTCACCTCATAGCAATCGAGACAAGCAATTTATATGTCTACTTTTTCACCCTTTAACGAAAAATTTGAATAACGTTTTTAAAGATCTTAGTTTCAAGTTCAATTTCGGTTCACTAACTGCATCAAATCCCACATAGGAAACGCAAAAGACAAAGTCGAGGACAACAAAAAGACAGGAATTTACGGAATTAGATGTCTAGATTGCAGTAAACAATATATCGGCCAAACAAAATGATCGAAAGAAACTCGGCATAAAGAGCACATTGCGCACATCAAATTCAATCGGCCTGAAAAGTCCAGTTTAGAAAAACATGTGTTGGAAAGTAATCATAGTGTAACCGCGGATTGTTTGCATTTGCTAAAGAATGTATGTAATTATCGCGAATTAGATACCTATGAAAGCATATACATTTTGAAGAATAAGGGCCATGTGTTGAACACTGACATGGGCCCTACCAATAACTCACATCCTTTGACCTTTGTATGATAGATAAGGGAGGATGTAGTAATTGCATGCAGGTACTTTTTTAGTAAATCAATAACAGGCTCCATAAAATTTACATGCCAGATATTTTAATGGAAAACTGCTGTCATTATATATGCAAATTAATTTACTTCAGATTTTTAGTACCATCATGATTTTAATTAATGTGCAAAATATAGAATAAATTGAGAAGAATGGCAAAAACATTCATCGTAACTACATACATTCTAAGAAAGTATTTTATAACAGAATATATTACATTCGGCGTAATGCATTAAATATTTTTGATTATCCATATAATTGTTTACATTTTAAATCTATTTCCAAGAAATTTTTAGAATTGTCATAAATTATTGTGGACCAATATGGAAAGTACAAATGTTTAATAAAATAAAAATGTATTCTTTACAAGCGTATTTTTAATATTCACCTCAATCCTATGTACTAGCAAATTCAAAACTTGTACTCCACTAGAACTAAAGAGCAAAGATTAAATGAATTGTTCTTTATAAATATTGTTATACTATATATTTGAGGCTATAAGATTGAGAGTTGTAAATATATTACTTTATTTTTTACATACACTACAGACCATAAATGAGGGATCACATACTATCAATAGAATCGCTCTGTCTTTATATCTGGGTTTCGTTAGGGATAATTGAAATAACATATGTGAGTGCGTTTCTGGGAAGTTTACCAATATAACTCGGATCATTATGTAAATTATATAATGATATTTGTTAGTGTAAAATATTATAATTTCCTTCAATCCTTTTATATCCTGTATTCAGTATTAATACTTTTCCTGAAAATATTTATATATTACAAGATTATAATGGTTTTAAGAAACAATTTATAGGAATATGTGGTACCACAGAGAAGATCTTAGAAAATTTTAGTATTCGTTTAGAATCTGTCCGAGTAAGTCGTAATACGAGTATTCGTGAACCAACATACAGAATGCCAAAAAGAAAAGAATTGAGCGCAGATATTCGTAGTGCTCTAATAATATTACACAAAGAAAAGTTGTCACTGCGGGCAAAGCGCAAAAATTGAAATTAATATATCATGCAGTGCAAGGTACAGTGAAAAGGTACATAACAACGGGTGTAATCTAACTAAAAAAACGTGTTGAAAGACCAAGGTTGACTACTAGATAAAAAGATTTGCTGTAGAAACGTGATCTAAACGAAATAAACGGTTAATAGCTGCACAGCTTCGCGCAGAATTAAATAAAAGTCTTGAAAATCCGGTGCCGCTGACTTCCGTAAGAAGCCGTTTATCAAAGGCGGGACTAAAAGGGTGATTTGCTGTTCGTAACATTTGCTACCATCGCGAAATCGTAAAAAATGATTCCAATAAGCCAAGAAGCACCAACATTGGGATGTGAAAATGTGGAAGCGGGGTCTGTGGACGAACGAATCCAAATTCCAAATGTTTGGAAGTAATAGGCGCATTTTTGTTCGCAGACGAGTTGGCGAAAGGACGATACCAGAATATGTTGTGCCAACAGTTAAACACGGTGGAGGTTCAGTTCTTGTTTGTGGATCATTTTCTTTTAATGGTGTTGGAGATTTGCATAGAATTGATGGAACTTTAAGAAAAGAAAGATATTTGAAAATTTTAAAGGAACACGCAATTCCGTCCGGAATTAAATTGATAGGAGAGGGTTTTTATTTTCAAGAAGATAATGACCCCAAATATAGTGCTAAACTTTGTAAGGACTATGCGAAATAAAAAGAAGAAAGAGGACTTCTTGCAAATATGGTTTGGCCCGTACAATCGCCGATATGAATCCTATTGAGTTGCTGTGGTATGAGCTATACATTGTCTCAGAATAAGAAGGAGTGATTCAAATATTGCGCCAAAATAGTTCATATTTTTGAATGAATGCCAGATATCCGCCATTTTTCATAACCTGTAAACGTTTAATTACATTTTTGCATTGTTTCACTATATTTTTCTGTATTATTTAATAAAATCTACGCACACTGTGCGTTTTGGCTTTTGGGGTTGTATATCAACCTTCAGTGATTAAAATAACTTTTATACATTAGTAAATTATAAATATGTCTAAATAGCAATATTTATTAAGAAATATAAAAATATTATATAATTTAAAATTAAAAAACAACGTTGCATATTGGTTGTTTTGTAATACTAATAATAATAATAATAATGATAATCTTCCTTCAACGAGCCATGTATTATTATTATATTTGCTTTATATATTTAAAAACTGAATTTAAAGAAAGTGATTGAGTTGCGGTACAAGTGGGCATGACTTATATGATCATCTGTTGATACTAGAATAATTTCTTTTTAAACGAGATGATATATTCAGATTTTGTAAAATACTATGTTTTATATTAATTAAAAAAGGTAAAAAATCCTTACAACGCCAATGTTAGTATTTTGTATACGTATTTCGACAATTAAGTTGTCATCATCAGCAGACTATTAATCACAGTGTCACATCCGGATTCGCGAAAAGAGCGCGCACAGAATAAGTTGCGTATACTCATTTTGCCAACACTCAAATACACAGATTGTGTATTTGGTTGTTACTTTACTGCAGATCCAGGTGCAATATTGTGATTAATAGTCTGCTGATGATGACAACTTAGTTGTCGGAATGCATACACAGAGTATGATCATTGATGTGGTAAGGGTTTCTTTGCCTTTTTTTTGATTAATTCAATTAATCACAGTTTCCAACAAAATTGAATTTTATATTATTAATATGTTTATGAAGTATTTTGCGCCTACGTATGTATATAAATTTTGTACGTGTTGTACAAGCACAATTCACAAACTTTCATGTGAAAAATAGAATACTAACTTCTAAATTACTTTTTTGATTGGTGTTTAATTTATTCTATATCTATAGAATTAAATCATTATTAGAATCTGAAAATAATTCTGTATACATAGGTAATAGTAAAAGCATGTATATTTGAAAATAACGAGTATTTTTTTCACTGTTTTCTGTTTAAGGGGAAAACTGCTAGTGTTTAATAGCAAAAAGTTTATAGAATATATTTTATTTTTAAATATATAAAAATAAATATATTAATTCATCAGAAATATAGGTAAAGAGTGGTTCAAAGAGCCCGCTTTTAACAACAAGTGCCTAGTCTCCTGTCTGATACCAGTAACTAATTATTCTCTTATTTCTTCTTTGCTTTCTTTTAAAGTATAAGGCGTCACCCCTTTAATTTCCGATTATACCACATTGTCCAGGGCAAAGTATGCCAAGTATCTAAGGCCAAAAATATTTTTTTTTATTATTGATAATAAAATAATGATAATTGTTTTAGATGGCAAATAAAATATTATGTTATCAATTCAAACCATATCGGTTAGTCTCGAGCTAAATTAACAATTTTGACTACAGATACAACATAAATCATTTGTAGGAATATTATTACTTTAAGTATGTTTGGGTTATTATAAAATTTTTTACATGTATACACAAATATGATTTATTGCCCTGGTAACGAGGTAGTACATTCAAATATAAATTCGTTAATTATATGACTATTCTTGGTTATTTATTAAATCTCACTTATATACGCAGAATAAATAAATTATATTAAGGCTGAAATAAATAACCAGTATCATAGTAGATTTTGACGAAATGATTTTAACAATAACTCCAAATAAAGTTACATAGTCGAAGTCGTGAAATAATGTTGAATGTACTTCAAAATTAATAGTGAAAACAGTTCCATAAAAAGACAAAAAATCGAAACAATTATCAGAGAGGGAAACATCCCAGCTATTACAAAAATAAATTGATTTCTAAAAGTCGTAATAAGAAGAGACCCCGATAATGTACAGTGACAGTGCTTCAAGATTATAAGAAATGTATTTATAAATACTATCTACAATTTTGGCAAAACTTCGCAGTCTGTTGTTGTTATGGATAATGGACACAAAGGAAAATAAGTTCAATATAAGTGTAGTTCTCATCTACCTATGTGAAAAACACCTACGCATAGTTTTAAAGCTCCCACCATGTGATTTCGACTTGAATCCTGTTGAATTCATTTGGGTCACGGTCAAGTACAAAGTCGCAAAACGTAATTCTACTTTTAAATTAAATGATGTATGGAACCTAGTGAAAGAAGAGTTTCCTGTAATAACTCCTAAAAAATAGAAAAAACGGTATGAGCATGTTAGAAAAATGGAAAAGAAATAGGTGCATGGAAAAATGATACTTTGTTGATATTTATACAGAAGAGCTTCTAATAATTTTAAATTTTACTCTTCTGATAAAGTAGAATAAATATCTATTCTGTCCCTTAATTAGTTTTAATAATAAATGTTTACATAAATCGTAAGCAATATATATATATATATATATATATATATATTTATTTAAATTTCGTGCCAAAGTGTTTTGGTCGACCCATTCGTCGAAATATTTTTTTTCTAGGTTGGTATGACTGTCAGAGACATCTGTGCCAAATATCACATCAAAATAATCATTAGTGTTTAATATACGCTTGTCTTTCTGAAGCACAAAATGTGCATTCGGCGATTTTTACAATGAGTGAAATTATTCAACAAAGAAGTTCCATTAAATTTTGTGTACGGAATTTCACATTTCTGGTGCCGAAACGTTAAGAATGTTATAAATTTCGGTGATAATTGTTTGTCGCCAGCAAGTGTTTTTGATTGGTACAAATTATTCAAAGAAGGTCGAGAACGCGTCGATGACGAACCACGTCCAGGACGGTTATCAATATATATATATATATATATATATATTAGTTTTCCAGGAAATATAATGTTGCTTTTTATATTTTTATTAACATCAGAGATACTGGCATCGTTGGAATATAAGGATTAGTGAAAACCATTTTGAAAGATCTTATTTACCTCAGAAAAGTGAAAGTTTTAATTTAATTCCAAAATCCCTCAATTTTTTGAAAAACAGCATCGCGTTGACGCATGCAAAACATTAAAAGTTTTAATTAATTATCAAGACAAAATGAAAGGCATCATAACTGGAGATAAATTATCTAGCTTAAACAATAAAACAGACGATACAATTTTTAATGTATTTGTGTGGTACGCCACTGTTAAAAAACCACGTCAAAGCAAGTCAACAATCAAGGTTATGTTGACAGTTTTCTTCGATTATAAAAGGTGTGGTGCACTCACGAATTCCTTGGAACCGGCCTATTGACCAATAGAATTACTATTTGAGTGTTATGCGTCGTTTGCGCAATGCTATGGTGTAAAAAGATACATATTTTATATAAATTGGTTTTTGCACCACGATAATGAACCGTCGCATACTGCATTAAACCAATATCGTGCTGCAACCACCGTATTCGCCTGATTTAGCTCCATGTGACTTCTGGCTATTCAGCAAACTCAAACGACCGCTTATATGGAAATTGTGAGAAAATTGAAGACATTAAACGTGAATCGCTACGCGCATTGAAGGCTATTCCTGAAATTGACTTTAACAACTGTATTTGAATTGGATTGAAACGTTAGCACAAGTGTATTGGAGCCAGGGGGGAACATATTTTATGTTTACAAACATGATAACATACAGTTATATAAAATAAAATTAACAACACACATTTAAAAATTATGAACAAGGTCTTATATATATATGCCCCCATAGTATATATAAATTTTTGTTTTCTTTTGGAAATATAATGTTTCTTTTTTATATTTTTATTTAATTAGATATTTTCTGTTAATATATTTTATTTTCTACTTCTTTAGTTCTTATATCTACTTCAGAAAACCAGTTTTAATTTAATTAAACAACACAAATTTTATGAATACAAGCAACTATGGCAGTAAGTGAGCATGCAAAACATTAAAAGTTTTAATTAATTAGTAAGCTACTGTTAAAAATCGAAGATCTTTGTAAATAAATTACGAGAAACTAAATAAAATAAGAGTATACAATTTTTAATGTATTTATGTTGTACGCCACTGTTAATTTTACTTGATGTACCGAACACTTCCGATTACCCAGTTCGACATGAGCCGTGTTTCGCCATTCTAAAACGCGTTGATTGTACTTCACTATTCGCTTGGAATTTTATGGCCTACCGACCAATAGAATTATTCGTTTCGTAGTTTGTAGATTTGTACTAAAATTTACTCTTTCTATGGTGTAGTATACATATTTTATATAAATTGCTTATTTTCAAATTTAGAGGCTTCCGTGAAATTTCATTTCATTTAAATTGATGCACAATTTTCATTCATAAAATTCTGTTTAAACTTTATTTTATTGCTCTTATTAAAAAACGGAGTACTTTATGCATAATTGTGGGAAAAATATGGATACTATCTGAAAGCGGGAGACGCAGCGATAGCATTGGCATAACTAATTCATTTTTTTAATGTATTTATATCTATTGAATATTTGAAAATGTATCATGTGCCTAAAAATATATTTTATGTTTACAAACATGATAACATAAGGTTATATAAAATATAATATAACAACACACATGTAAAATTACAAAAAGTGCATACCTGTACTTCAATATATAGCCCAAATACAAAAACTTCAATAACATTAGATCATGTTGGATAACATAAAACTTTAAAATTTGAAAATTCACCCACCTTATTCATGGTAAATGATTAGCCAACTGATTTTCATTTTTAGCGAAGTTTACAAAAAATAATAATTAAAAAATAGGAACTTCCCTGACCAGGAGTCTGTAATAGCAGTATTTGAGCAATATGTGAGCCGTCAAAACCTAGATTTCTTTTCAAAGGAATTTTATATATTTCCAGGCCGTTGGCAACAAACTATTGATGTAAATGGAGACTATTTTTCAGAATAAATATTTATATTTTTTAAATTTAGACTTTTTCTTATTCCGTACAAAATATGTAACAACTTGATATATTATATCTATAAACACGGCCTTCTTAGTATCCTTTGAAATACCTTAAAAATTATTCTGCTTTTTAGGGTTTTTATTCGTATTTTGACTTGTCAAAGGTGAAGAATGACATTTATATCCACTAAAAAAATAATTGAAAGGAAAAACACGATACAATCTCCAGAAATAACTTGGAGTATGGCATTAAACGTTTTAATGAATTAATTAAATTATCAGCACAAATTTGTCCCCATCTTTCATGCTTACTTTTCCACAATTGTTCAAAATGTCGTGGTAAGAAATTTATCTCGCAAATCTTTTTGACAATGATATCTAGTACGTTTCCAATCGGATTTAAATCCGGACTATTGACGAGCTAATGCAGAATGTCGATGTTGTTATATGCAAATCAATTAGTCACAATATTTGCTTTATGTATCAGACAATGGCGTTTCTAGTAAATAATAGTTATTTGCAAACTAAATTTGCGAAAACAACTTTTCAGCATGAGCGCAGGTTTATTTACGCGAAGGCTAAAAAATGTAGTCGCACATGTAGTTTTGTGTAATAAATAAAGCCACTGATGGGTGATAAAAATGGGACAGAAAGTTTTAATTTAGGTACTACAACGTAGAACGGAATTGCATAGGAAAGAGAAACCCCAAATTCTAGAGAGCGAGCAGGTAGATTTGGATGACATTTTTTATCAAGATTTTCGGTAAGAATAATTTACAGTTCGAGGCATTAGTAATTAATATGATAGACTCGACAATTCCATTCTTCATTCCAATAAAAGCATCACCATAAGAGGTCTGCTACTTATGTTGCAAATATTATCGTTTCCGACGGCAAAATAGCCACAGAAAATGATAATAAAGATGTAAAATTAAATATTTTTTAAGAAATTCATATATCTGTAATATTGTTAAATTTAGGTATGTGGAAAAAATTTTAATATAAACTGAATTTTTGAAAATTATTGAAATATGTACCGGATTTTTTCCATTTTTTCTTTTAGTATCAACAAAAATTTAATGTTTCTAAATTATAGGTAGAAACCGGGAACGCAGAGTCAAATGGCGGAATAGTTCAAACTTGTGTTTAAATTTATAGGGGCGGCATATGAACTTCCTGTTGAAAGATTAATTATAATGTGTACATATGTACAATTGTATTTAAACCATATTTGAATTGGCAGAAACAGAACTACGTGTATTATAAAAACGAGAAAGATGAGGAATATAGCACTAAGAAGATAAATATTGGTGAAGAATGTAGTTCATTGAATTAATCAAAACAAGGCAAAAAAGTCCTTGTAAACGTCGTCCTCATAAACGACACTAATTTGATTTATAATATATTGTAATAATATATATATATATCAGCTATTATATATTATATTATATACTAACGATAAGGCAATGTACATAGTAGAAATACTAATTAATAAATTAAATGAAAATATGAAAGCTAACTGCAAAAACAACTATGATGTGATTAGTTCGGACAGCTAGTAAAATTTAGTAAACTCTTCTAAAAAATAATATATTGCATTTAAATATAAACAATGTACTTGCATTAGGTCCTTTACAAGATTTATAAACAATTACAGGCAAATGTATCTATTAGGGCACCTACCAATCATTATTATACTATAAATTTCCGAAAATACAGATATTAATAAATCGACTGTCAGTGATATCATTCGGTGACATTAACGCACAGTCAGTTTAAGAGATCCGGCACGTTCAGGTCGTAAGCGAATAACATCTCACGCCGACAATGGGCCTATAAAAATGCTGAGTAAACGAAATAGGTGACTGACAGCACCCGAAATCGCCGAAGAAATTAATCGCGGCCGTACAAAAGAATTCTGTGACCACGATGAAAAGGAGATTAAAAGGGCAACAAGAAAAAAACGACAACGATGGGCAGCGATTAGTCCTAAGTCCTAAAAACACTGTATATTTTATCATTCAATCATTATTTATATAATAATTTAAACATGTTCGCATGGATTTTATACTTTAATTGTATTTACTACCTACTAGATTAGTAACTTTCCAAAATTTTCTTAATTGGTTGCTTACTATTGCACGAAATTCGATTCAATTTAAAGTAATATTTGTCCATCATTTCATACCCAGTTAAATTAATTTCATTGTTTTGAGTTCCAAATAGGGATTATCCTCCTGTTATTGTAGTAAAATTCTCGGATGCTCTAGCAACCTAATTACCAAATGCATCATTTAAATAACAATAAATAGCTTATTATTATTGTTTAAATAACACATTTGGAAATTATGTTCCTAGATCACCCGATAAACATATTCACATTTCCAGGTAATTTTCGAAAATGCCGTTAAACATCTAATTGTATGGTTGAAAGTTCCTCTCTTTCAGTCACGTTTACAGTAGTTTTTGTATAATGCACGTATGTAAGAAATCCTTGATTTAACGAGCAAATGATTCGCAAACTAAACCTCAATTTTACACACTTTGATCTCTTCCTAATGAGGTTATTTAAGTTTTAAAGAAATCTGAATGAATATGTAAACACGAGCTAACTGAATTCAACATTGTACAAACTTGATTAATGTATGAATAATTAATGAATTGAGAAAGGAAGAAAACTTCAGGTATTCTATTGTAACTGCCAACGAGACGTGGTGAAAACACCACGTCTCATACGATCTAGAGGTCAAGCGTCAAAGCTCTGAATGGAAGCATCCAAGCGAAAAAATACCGAAAAAAAGCCGTTTGGAGAAGTCAAAAGTGAAGAAAATTTTGATTTGTTTTGATCATTCAAAAGGCACAGTGCACAAAGAATTTGTACCAACTAGTCAAACAGTCAATGCTGTAAATTATCTTGGTGTTACGAAGCGTGCTTTGGCGCTATAATATATAATAATAATATAATATAGTAGGTAGCGTTTGTTACATGATAATGGACCATCTTATCGGTCGACTGTTATCACTCATTTTATAACTACAAATGACATTTCAACCATAAACCATTCACCGTATTAACCGGATTTAGCCCCTGTGATTTCTATCTGTTCTCCAAACTACATTTGCCGACGAAAGGACAGCGTTATGCCTACGTCGAAGACATTAAGGAGGCGCCGACAGCGATCTTGAAGGACATCTCTAAAGATGAATTTCAAAATTCATTCGATATGCTAATTGACCGTGCAAACAGTTGTATTGAAGCTGAAGGGGAATACTTCGAATAAAATAAATGAATTTTAACAAAACAGTAAGCTTTCGTTTTTATTTCAAAAAAGTTAGTTTTCTCATAGTTTATTGTAAAACGTAAAGGATAATAGGCAAGAAGATATTTAAATAGATACGAAAATATGGTTAATTTTTTTATATTTACATATAATATTTGATGCATACATTTTTTATTTACATACATACAAGAAACAGATACATTTTTAACAACTTGTGATTTTCTCCTAGATTACTCTAAAATTAAAATTTAATTCTCTTCAACTACTATCGTCAGATTCTTCGCTGAACTGTTCGTCATTTAAATTTACTAAGTTCTTTTTCACAGCATAATTAAAAGCACTGGGCCACACACCGTCCTCTTGAAAACATTTTATGTACAACCCTGTTAACACCCTCACCATCTCCGCTTTCACCTTATGACCCTTTGTCGGTTCTACCACTGCGAAATTTCCACGTCTTAGCCAATAATTTTACCGAAGCTCCTTAGAAATCCACGCTAAATATACGCTCTTATCCCCCGTTTGTACTTGGCATAAGTTATTTCTTCCGCATCTTAATATTTTGACTATCTGTTGATTTTCTTCTAGTGGTGGGTAGTTTTTCAGGAACTGTTCTAATAGAGTGACCTTTAGTTTCGTTTTTCTCGACATACTTGACTGAAAAAAAATATATTATCAAAATAAAATTTTTGTGAAGTATACACGCTTCATAATCGCAACTCTTATAATTATTCTAATAGTTTCTACGTATTGTATGCTAGGATTAGTATTATTGCTTACATTCTATAATCTGTAAAATATCATTATATCATATATTTTAAAATAACAAGAAATAAAGTTATATATATGATATCAAAATCTCAACATGATGCAAGATATCACTAATTTTAAATCTACTGGGACGATAATTAAATATCAGTAATTCTTACCTTATTGCTCGGCAAATATATTCAAAGTCCAAAACTGTATTTTTCTAACTTTTGCGAGTACAGACCGAAAACTAAGAACAACTCTCTTACATCAAATGCTCACAATTAAACCCAAGTAACCACCATCTAATAACAAAGCAAGTCTGCCTTGCTAACTCCAAGCCGAAATTTATATGCATCGATGTCAGCGCCACTTAGAATCTACATTGAAGTTGGCGACGGTGTGAACTACGTCATAACCAGAGGCATAATATAAAAATATCTAATAAAGCAACAATCGGCCGAAAAACAATATCATATATTATTTGGATTTGATTGACCTTCGGCCATATGACGGGTCGTACATTTTGGCGGCAATATAAACTGAATTTTTGAAAATTATTGAAATATGTACCGGATTTTTTCCATTTTTTCTTTTAGTATCAACAAAAATTTATTTTTAATAATATTTAATTTATTTAATTTGATTTTAATTGCTTGTAATAAACTGAATGCTTGTCAGCTATTTTTTATTACCACTAACGATAAGGCAATGTACATAGTAGAAATACTAATTAATACATTAAATGAAAATATGAAAGCTAACTG